>JALDNG010000161.1:0-125000 GCA_024349245.1 Neodontobutis hainanensis | reverse complement strand
AAGGTTCTCAGTCATCGTGGACATCTTGGAAAAAAAAGGTTAAAGTAAAAGCATCTGGACTCAGTTTTCAAGGTAAAGATGTTTCGTCCCTAATTCCAAGAGACTTTTATCAAATCTGAGATCAACTGGTAAGAGAGCTGAGCTTATATCTTTAGAGAGAGAAGTTTCCTCTAAAAAATAAAATAAAAAAAATTGGTGGACCAGGCTGATCCATTTAAGTACACAGATGAGTCCAGAATGTTGTGAAAAGTGAATGCACTCATGATAGGATTTGTTGTTTTAAAAGGCAAGAGCCTGCAGTTAAATTATTTGTCTTGGAGTTCACATATGCCATGAAAATCCTTGGAGAAAAAATAAATAAATACGCTTGTATGAGGGTCTGCTAGTGAGCAGGTAATAGACTAAGTTGTGAGTTCATGGAGCTCTGCACAAAACTTTACTTAAATTTCTTTTCTATGTCGCTTGTCACATAAATTAAACATTGTAATTACTCTATACACCCCTAAGTTCTTTGGGACGGTTCTTTATTTACTAACAAACGCAAATGGCGTGAAGAAATGCACAGCAAGGCTACTTCTAGCAAAACAAGTAGCGAAACAGCTAGCTTGGCGTCTGAGCTAATCGAACAAGTTGACATGATGGATTTAAAAGCATAGCTACAATTACCCATCAAAACAGAAATGTCCGCACTTTTCCAGTCAGATTTAATGTACTAAAGAAGGAATTTTACAACATAAAATCAGAACTAAAAGCAGTCAGTGGAAGTAGCAGGTAGCGCATCAGCTCTCCGGATAGACTTGGAATCAATAAGATCCATGGACATGGAACAAGGTCTCTCCGGCTGCTCAGACAATGTAGTAGCGCTACAGACCACTGTGTGCAAATTAGAGAAAAATGTGGAAAGCCTACAGGAAAAATGCTTTTACATGGAGGGTTCAATCATAGCAAAACTGCATCATCATCAAGACTGCTTCGAGATTCTTTGCCTCGCTAGAGAAGCGTGACCACTACACTAAAATGTATTAAACATATTAATATTTCCTGATTACCCACCGAGTGTGGCCCGTACCAGGTCAGCGTCTAATGTCAGGAAACTACTTAGAGGGCGAGATCCTTGAAGTAGTTTTCTATGGGATCCTTCACCCAGCCCGACTCCGGATCCCCACAACTCAGGGTATCTGCAGGTTTCTGAGATTTAGATTTAAGACTTTTTAAGACCTTTTTAATACCATCTAAAATTAAATTTAAGACCAATTTCATAGCAACAACTTTGCGAACAGCAAACAAAACCACTCAAACTTTTTTCCATCTGGTAATGTCCAGTCCACGCTGCTTTTGCTTAAACCCTTTTTTCAAGATGTCCTGGATGACTGAGAACCTTCACAAACATAATCTAACTATTTTTTTTATTGTATTTACTTATTATAAACTGTATAAAAAGAACACTAGATTAATAAACTGTAATGTATTTTAAAGAGGATAGTAAATATGCATATTTTTAAATGAACTGAATGTGATTATTACAATGTGATTACTTTGATTAATTAATTGTTTTTCAGAGAGTGTTATGAATTTGTAATTTTTTTATAAAATAAAAAAAAAGCATTTAAAACTCTTAAACTAAGGAGATAATTCGTTATTAATCACATAATTATGTTTTATTTTATTGGTTTGTCCCAAAAGTAAACAAAAATGCATCTAATTTGCATACCATGGCTTTATATATTGGCGATTGTTATTTACGGTACTTTTTCTGAAATGAAATTATTAACAACAGTAACTTGTAAAGCAAAATTAGTAAACTACAGGACAACTACAACTTCTAAAATACCATAACTATAGTAAAATGTATGAAATATACACATGTGCTGTAGGTGTTTGGTTGCAGTAACTTTATCTGTTTTAATCCAAATGGCAAAGTTGGTCGTTTTTTTAGAGTGTGGGACCTCTCATAAGGCACAGCACACATCACTTTTATTAATATCGCTGCTTTGATTAGTGCATTTGCGTGGACTGTGTTTACCCCTGCCTCTCCCTCCTCGACTGGGTAAAGTGTCAGGATGAACAACACGTATTTGTCCCAAACAGCTGTCAATAGAAGCCGCATTATTCCCGACCGAAAGTGTGCTTTATGTACACTGAGACAAGCACGAGCAGCGCAGCCGCTGACCGGCTGGCTTCAACTCAGCCGGTCCTGACACGCCCACTGAGACGTGAGTTTGAGGTCTTCTTTTACGAAAGAGTTTAATGGCAACACATGGTAATAGTGGACTAGAAACAAAGTACAGGGTGTCTGAGGGAGTGGAAACATAATTTAGCACATAAACCGGAAATAGTTTCTACCAGTTAAGTTGCTTGTCGCAATTTTTTGACTTAGAAGGGTTAAGGGTTAAGAAGGGTTAAGGATCATTTTATTTAGCCTCTGTTTAAAGTATTCTCATACCTCTGATAATCATGGTCTGGGTTATTGTGATAGAATAGAACTTTCTCCATTCCCAGAAGCACAAGCCGCCATTACGCGAGATGAATTTAAAGAATGTGACGCATCGACTCATTTTACGCACATCGTTGCAGCACTAGTATAATTTGTTAGTTGGTCGGTTCCGCCTATTTTGTTCTGTGTGACAAAGACGTAACGTTTCATTATTTTTAAATTTAAATAAAACATTCTTTACGTTGTCGGTTCATTTTTAAAACCTTTGAAACATGAATTTAAGACTTTTTAATGCTAATTAAGGCCGTATTTTTACATTATGGAATTTAATACCTTTTAAGACTTTTTAAGGATCTCTTTTTTATATCCTCATCAGAACTTGAATCCTCTGATGAACTGTCTGCAGCTGGTTTGGTGGGAACAGCTTTAGCAGGAGTTATATTTGCTGCAGGTTTCTTAACCTCCTCTTCCTCTGAACTTGAATCCCCTGACAACTGGATAGAGACGCAGTTTCAAGATGTGGCAGAAGCCATGGCTTATGTGAAAGATAACATTTTGTAATAATTGTCAACCTTCATCCACCCTTTTTTCCTCCCTCTTACTCATCTCTTTCCTACATAATCTTTATTTGGCGAGTACAAATATTACATATGAACAATGCTTCCGTCTAAAAAAAACTTTGTATACAAAGATGGAGAGAAAGTGTCTACCATTTATAACCATAGTTAAAACTTGTTCTTCTCATCATTAGTACTATTCATTCGCTTTCTTCCGCTTAGTCCCGTTAGAGGTCACAGGTGACTGCACCCCCGCAGCTTTGGGCCTTAGGCAGGGTACACCCTGGAAAGTGCCCAGTTAGTTGCAGGGCTGACATTTTAGACATAGACAGTGACAGACAACCATTCACTCTCACATTCATTCACTAGGGACACTTTAGAGCTGCCAATTAAAATATACATGCATGTATATGGGAAGAATTACCCAGAGAGAACCCACAGTAACACATACAGACTCCTCACAGAAAGGCCTGAGTCAGCCGGGGTTTGAACTGACGACCATCTTGCTGCAAGGCAGGACTGCTAAACACTCTGCCACTTGCCATGGGGTGCCAACAAATTGGATAACAAGCGCTGTCCTCCTTTTGCATTTATTTTTTTTTATTTTTTGGATAACAAAAGCTTTTAGGCTGAATTTGTTTGTGCAGAACCAACTGCAAAACTAGAGCGCTCGAAAAGCACTCAATGTGTGGATATTTGTGCGAGGGGTTAGGTTTTTCACAATGTTCTATTTGGCGTCTGGGAAACTGTAGCACTAGGTATGCATCTTATTCTCCTTGTAAGGTTATGTGTTATTGGCAAGGAGTCCTTTTCTGTAGGCACAAGTCAAGAGTCCATTATCTTTAGTTACTATGCCGTTAAGAATACTAGATTTAAAGTTCAATGGCCAAATCACAGTTAGGTGCTAAAGTGGACATTTCAGATAGTTATCAGGTCAATCTTGTCAGCTGGAACGTTAAATCATCCCATTAAACGTAGAAAGGTACTTTCGCATCTGAAACATTTACATACTCTACAAGAAATTCATTTAAATACTTTTGACCATGGCAGACTTAGAAGGATGGGTAGGGCAACTTTACCACTCCAATTTCCATTAAAAGCCATTAATTCTTATAAGTCTCATTTGTTACGACAAAAGTTGAAGCGCACATGGGCTGACAGATACATAATAGTAGTTGGCAGATTAAATAATACTCCAATCATTGGCACTAGTGCTGCAACGACACGTCGACTACAAAAATACGTCAGTGGGCGTGTCAGGACGGCTCAGTAGAAGCCTCATTCTCTACACGCGAACTGGTAAATGCTAAAATAGTTGCAGCTCTAATTGGCACACCGTTTGGAAACAGTCCTGCCTGTAATAATTTTTGAAGATCAGACAGGGTTCATCAAGAATCGCTATTTGTTCCATAACATTTGTAGAATCCTAAACATTTTCCATCACCCTACTCCATCCAACACTGCAGAAATGCTTTGAAGAAATTTTGGTTTGGCACAAAATTAATATTATGGATCCAAATTTTATACTATATAAAGCAAAATTTTGTCCTGCTAATAGACTAAAAAGAGACTTTGAACGGTGGAGTCCACTACCATTGTCATTAGTGGGTAAAAAATAAGAATGAATATCTTACAGGTTGGCATTTTCATTTATATGGAATAAAAATAATCCATGCATTTACAGCAAAGTTGTAAACATGGTGGGCTATCATTACCCAACTTTCAATATTACTATTGGACAGCCAATGTCCGGGCAATGATATATTGGGTAAACTCAAACTTGGGACTCTGCAAGGCTGACCCTCAAGATATATCATATCATGTGGACCTGCCTCTTTACATGTGCTGCTCTGTACAAAGCTCCCTCCACCCAAACCAGCATTTAGATTTTCTTTAAACCTGGTGGTTAAACACTCAAAATATGGGCACAGTTTAGAAAAAGTTTATCACTTGTTAATTTATCCATTTATGCTCCTATCACAAAAAAAAATATTTGTTTAAACCTTCCATAATAGATGAGTCTTTCAAGATCTGGACTAACATATGTTTATCAATGGGCATTTTGTATAATTTCAACAACTGAAAATTAAATTCCAAATCCCTGAATCCCACTTCTTCAGATATCTTGTAGTTTTGCGTCTTCTGCCATCTCTAACTTTCCAGTAGTACCACCTGGTTCACTCTTTGAATCTATTCTGGATTTAAACCCACACTATTAATGCTTTAATGAATTCTTGCAAACTGGAACCCCTAGCTTGTACAAAAGGACGCTGGGAAGAGGAATTACATACGCAAATCTCGGAAGACATGTTCAATTCCAACTGTGATAGATTTGAAATGGTACCAGCCACTTTGTCACACATGTTTTGATTTTGTCCATTTTTGAAATGGGGTAGGAGTGATCCTGAAGAAGGCGTTTGTGAAGAATGTCCTAGAGGTATAGCATGTCTGATAGGTTGAGAAGTATAAAGCTGGAAATTGAAGGTGTGATTTTGATCGTTGTTAGCGCTTGTACTCCACAAGTTGGTTGTGAACAAGAGGAGAAAGACAGATTCTGGAGCGAGTTTAAGAAAGTGCTGCAGAGTATTCCCAGAGGTGAGAGAGTGGCAATAGGGGCAGACTTTAATGGACATGTTTGTGAAGGGATGGGCAGGTTTGGCCCTTCAGGAAAAGAACCCAAACAGAGGTTAGTAGATTTTGCTAAAAGTAAGAAGATGGCTGTGGTGAACACATACTTTCAGAAAAGGCAGGATCACAGGGTGACCAACAAAAGTGGTGGCAGGAGCACATAGACAGACTACATCTTATGTAGACGCTGTAATCTCATGAAGATTAGCGATTGCAAAATAGTGGTAGGAGAGAGTGTAGCTAGACAGTATAGGATGGTGTTGAGGAAGATGAAGAGAGGAAATGCAGAGAACAAGAAAAAGTGGTTAAAGTTGAAAAAAGAAGAGTGCCGTGTGGCTTTCAGAGGAGGAGTTGAGACAGGTTTTAGGTGTTCAGGAGGTGTTTCTAGATGACTGACTACTACAGCTAAAGTGATCAGCGAGACAGCTAGGAAGATGCTAAGTGTGTCATCCGGAAGGAGGAAAGATGACAATGGTGAAATGAGAAAGTTCAGGAGAGTATCCGCAAAGAGGTTGGCTAGAAAGAAGTGGGACAGTGAGAGGACTGAGGAAAGAACACTAATATAGGGAGATGCTCCCAGAGGTTAAGATGGAGGTGGCAACGATCAAACAGAAATATTATGAGGACATGTATACAAGGTTAGATAGTAAGGAAGGTGAGAGGGATGTGTATAGGTTTGGCGAGGCAAAGGGATAGCGAGAAGGACAGTGGTAAGGTGTGTGGTAGGTGTGACAGGAGTTCACGGTGAACGTGGGACTGCGCCATATAGACTCCTTCCTCATAGATCCAGCATATTCTCTTGTGTAAAAGATTCAGGGTGTAGTATTGATTAAAAATAGGGAAGAATTCCCAATCAATACAACAAAAATGATCAAAATTAAGAAAATTCGAAAAGCCCATAACATATGCTACAACCTTCATGGAATTCATGTAATTTGAAATCCGATAACAAAATTATTCAGGTCTCTCACACAAGTACTTAGAATCAAGTGAACACAAAAATAAAGAGTTGTAGATGATGTTTGAAAGGACTCACCTTTCTAGGCTCCAGCTGACAGTAGGATCATCCATTTTATTTACCAGAATGATCAAATGCTTGACACCTGCAGTTTTGGCCAACATGGCATGCTCCCGTGTCTGGCCACCTTTTTCAAAACCTGTCTCAAACTCGCCTTTTCTTGCAGAGATCACCTGGTGGTCAAATTATTTAGTCTATTTTTGATCACAGAACCGTGATCAAGTTTATGTCTGTGTGACCTTTTGATGTAAAAACACCATTTTGATCATGGTCTGGACTCACCAGCACAGCCAGATCTGCCTGTGATGCTCCTCCAATCATGTTGGGGACAAAGCTTTTGTGGCCCGGAGCATCTAGAATGGTAAAGTGCTTTTTTTCTGTCTCAAAGTACGCGCGGCCCACCTCCACTGTCTTGCCTTTGTCCCTTTCCTCCTGATTAGTGTCCAATGCCCAAGACAGATACCTATGAACAAACACACAAATGCCTTAAAAGCTTGGATGTAAAATCTAAATTAAAGTAGAGTTGTTGTTCCATGTGAAACCAACAGGCTTCTCACTTGGATTTGCCCCAGACCTTATGTAATTTGCCCCAGACCTTATGTAATTAAGGCTGCACTACCTGATTTTCTGTCATCATCCTTGTCCAAAAATATTAATACAGTATACCAAATTGAAGTTTAGCATTAGCACTTAGCGTTAGCCTAACACTGGCTTTGCGTGCAACACTAGCTTTGCGTGCAACACTAGCTTTGCGTGCAACACTAGCTTTGCGTGCAACACTAGCTTTGCGTGCAACACTAGCTTTGCGTGCAACACTAGCTTTGCGTGCAACACTAGCTTTGCGTGCAACACTAGTGTCAAAAGGGCAATTATCTTTTTGTTAAAGATTACATGATTGAATCAACAGTATTTATCCACGTTTAACTTTGATTCCCTTTTCTCCGTTAATACTTTTCTTTTTGTGAGGCTTTTCTCTCCGTTAAGACATTTTCAGTTCTGAAAATAAACTTCATCTGCAACTATTACACTTCCTGAAACGTCAAATTATAGGCTGCTGTAAACAAATAAGAGTGCTCCTTTTTTGAGCAAATGGTTTGATTGCATGCGATTGGCCAAATTTTTCTGTCCTTGAGTAACTTCTTCAATCCCCTATAATAAATGGTGACATCAAAAGGCCTGTTTTTTCACTTATGATTGCTTTTACAATATACTATTTGGGGTTTTTGTCAGCTACTGTCTCCTCAAACCAGTCCGAGTCTGTGGTTCTTAGTGTTGATGCATCAGCTCAAAGTGCCATAATTACTGGATATAATGGCTCTAACTATCAGCTCAAGTCAACAGCACCTAAAGCAGCTTTACCTTTTATTGAACAAATTCCTGTCCCCGTCAGTCTGTTCTCTGCTGGGTCAGCGTAGAGTCATTTTTTTTTATGTTTCTGTGTGCGTTTAAAAACCTTCAGTTGACAGTAGCCTTTATCAACAGTCTAGATCTACAGAATTTCTTACTCGCCCAAAGAGGACTGCACACTTATCGAGCCCTCCTCTCACACTTACATATACATACAGACCACATCGTAATAGAGCAAGTGTCGAAATAAAAGGAAATAAGTGTTTCATATGAAGATAAGCGGAGGTGCTGCTGCTCAGAAAGAACAGAGGTGAGGCAGTGAGGTAGCACAGCAATTTACAACATAATATTACAATATAGGCTAATCCCATATCTTGCAGAAACAATTCTCTATCTCTCAATATATAATCTTGAAATATTGCCCAGCTCTACATAATGTAAGGAAAAAAAAAAAAAAAACTCACCAGGTTTCCCTGTTCTTCTCCTTGGCTTCTCTCTCATACTTCTCTAAGGTCCTCTTGTCCACCATACCCGTTAAATACCTGTGGCAGAGGGCAGTACATGAGCATGCTTGTGGCCTATTGTCAGTTATAGGGAATACTGTGCTACTCACATGATTTGTCCACCAATAGTAGACTTGCCGGCATCTGGATAAGAGATAACATGGTTCAGACTAGGGCTGAAATTAATCACTGAATAAATCAAGTGATTAGATTAGAAAAATGCCTTTATTTTTAATCTTGCCTTGATGATTTGAGTGGACACGTCCATCTATGCCTGTGACAGCTAAAACCACTTTCGTCGAGATTGGGCCGATTATATCTGCGTGCCCTTTTGTTGTACAAACAATATACGGAATACGCAGACCTAGGGGTCAGAACCTGCCACCGTAAGAACAGTTTCTTTCCCTCTGCTATTGGACTCTAACACTTCATAACACTTGTCACTTTAATTCTATGTGGCATTGATTCAACAGGATAGGATAGCATCTTGCAGTTGATGGAAATTTGTGGAATGCACATCTAGGGCACAAACTCCCGTTCCACCACATCTCAAAGATGCTCTATTGGGTTGAGATCTGGTGACTGTGGGGGCCATTTTAGTTCAGTGAACTCATTGTCATGTTCAAGAAACCAATTTGAAATGATTCGAGCTTTGTGACATGGTGCATTATCCTGCTGGAAGTAGCCATCAGAGGATGGTACATGGTGGTCATAACGGGATGGACATGGTCAGAAACTCAGGTAGGCCGTGGCATTTAAATGATGCCCAATTGGCACTAAGCGGCCTAAAGTGTGCCAAGAAAACATCCCCCAAAACCATTACACCACCACCAGCCTGCACAGTGGAAACAAGGCATGATGGAGCCATGTTCTCATTCCGTTTACAACAAACTCTGACGCTACCATCTAAATGTCTCAACAGAAATCGAGACTCATCAGACCAGGCAACATTTTTCCAGTCAACTGTCCAATTTTGGTGAGCTCATGCAAATTGTAGCCTCTTTTTCATATTTGTAGTGAAGATGAGTGGTACCCGGTGGGGTCTTCTGCTGTTGTAGCCCATCCGCCTCAAGGTTGTGCGTGTTGTGGCTTCACAAATGCTTTGCTGCATACCTCGGTTGTAACGAGTGGTTATATCAGTCAAAGTTGCTCTTCTATCAGCTTGAATCAGTCGGCCCATTCCCCTCTGACCTCTAGCATCAACAAAGCCTTTTCGCCCACAGGACTGCCGCATACTGGATTTTTTTCCCTTTTCATACCATTCTTTGTAAACCCTAGAAATCGTTGTGCGTGAAAATCCCAGTATCTGACTAGATTGTGAAATACTCAGACCGGCCCGTCTGGCACCAACAACCATGCCACGCTCAAAATTGCTTAAATCACCTTTCTTTCCTGTTCTGACTTTGGAGTTCAGGAGATTGTGGCAGGACCACACCCCTAAGGTTTGCACTCGCCTGGTATGGCGCAACCAGGGCTTCACCCTGGAGTCAGGGTGAAGGCTGGGGCTTGTATGCGAGCGCTTGGTGGCCGGGTCTAGGGGCCGCCCTCACATGGGCCCACCACCTGCGGGAGGAACCATAAGGGGCCGGTGAAAAGTGGATTGGGTGACAGTTGAAGGCAGCGGGCTCGACGACCCAATCCCCGGACACGGAATCTGGTGCTAGGGACATGGAATGTCACTAAGCTGGCGGGGAAGGACCCAAAGCTTGTTGGAGGTTGAGAGATACTGACTAGAGATAGTTGGGCTCACCTTCACAGCGTGCATGGAGGGTCGTGGATAAGTCTCTCACTGTTTGTGTTAACAGAGAAAGTTTCCTAATGATCCCAACTGAAGAGGGATCCGTTGCATAAAAAGAAAGGGACTATTCATTTTACGCATAACAAAACAGACCAAAATGTACCAGTGCGTATTTAACTGAAGGGCGTACCAAATGGTTCAGAACTGTATTGAGAATTGTTGTGTCCCTACAGATACTCATGTCTGAGGATATATCAATCATGGGGTTGTAAATCAAATTGTAATCAAATACTGGAAGGCTTTGTGATATTGTTAAACACTGCATCAAACCAAAATCAAATATCAAACCTAGATGACAGTGTAAATGTGACTTAAGGGTTTGGTGTGCCCAAATTAAACCTTAATTGGGGTAATGTAGGCAATGTAAATGTTGATCAAACCATCATCTGAAATGATTTCGATGCAACAAGGCAATAGTTTAGTACCAAAAATAATGATAAAATGCCTGACAGACGGGCACTGACCTACGTGTCCAATGAACACAACGTTGACATGTTCCTTTTTGGGGGCGTCAGGCTGAGCCGGAGGGGCCTTGGGCACAGATATCTCCTCCTCTTCGTCTGGAACCTCTGAGGCTGCAATTGTTGGGCCTCGGTCCCTGCAAAGGCCACCTCCTGGCTCCTCGTCACTGGGCTCAACTTCTTTTTGGTCCCATGGTTCCTCTGTGTTCATCTCTGCGTCACCGTTCTCAACAGGAGCTGTACATCCACAAAGACAGTCAACTTCATTCTAATGCATATGTAACATTTCTGTTGAAATGAAAACGCTTTGTAATGATGACAAAAAACAATGAACAAATGATTGAATACTAAGTGCTTTTAATATATCCATTTCAAAGTGTCCATCACCACTTCTAATGATTCGCGTGCATGTGACAGAGTGGTTAGCATTCCTGCCTCACAGCAAGAAGGTTGCGAGTTCAAAACCAGGCCAACTCTAACATCCACAGCCTACTCCGGGCTTTCTGCATGTCGTCCCCATGTTACCATGGGTTCTCTCCGGGTACTCCAGCTTACTCCCACCATCCAAAGACAAGTATGTATAGGTTAATCTGCAACTCTAAATTGTTCCTAGTGCATGAATGCAAGAGTGAATTGTTCTCTGTCACTGTCTGCCTCTACATGTCAGCCCGGCGACTAACTGGCCACTGTCCAGGGTGTACCCTGCCTCAGGCTAAAAGCTGCTGGGATAGGCTCTAGTCACCTGCGACCCCTAATGGGACAAAGCGGTAGAAAATAAATGAATGAACGAGTATTAAAAACACGATTTTACACAATTACGCATTAACTTTCTAAATATGTTGCATTCATTGAACAAATTCTTCTTAAAACAATTATATTCAATTGTATAAAGAAATGGCTTAAAATAAACTGAAATAAGATAAACAAGAACAACAATGTAGTGTACTTCCACAATCTCGTGGAAAAAAGTAAATACAAACATGTAAAAAAAAAAAAAAAAAAAAAAAAATATATATATATATATATATATATATATATATATATATATATATATATATTTTTTTTTTTTTTTTTAACAAAAGTAACTTGGTGTACACACAACACCCTGTTGATAAATCCAGCGGATTGAGACTTAAGTGATTTGAATGCAACTCTTCTAAACATTCATTTTTCAGCCGGACTCGCCCACAGATTTTACGGCATAGATGCACAAAATACGGCAAAAAGAGACAAATACTCCAAGATGGAGTATATTATTTTTTTGTATGACACGTGACAAATAAAATAAAAGGCACATAAGAACTAATAATGATACTAACCTAAAAACGATGCATTACGGAGGTTTAAGAAATTTTTCAACACAAGGGACACTTCAGCTTGTTAGTGACAGTTGCAGCCTGCTTACTCATTCTTGTCGTGCCAGCTCGTACCATTAACATTGACTTTTTTGTTGATTCTTCTTTAAAGTAGTCACCATGTTGGAAGCTCAAAGATTTGCCACTAAACGACAAACTGAACCAACAATTCAACTTTGGGGTTAGCCAGGAATATTTTTGGGAGAGGTCTAAAAATACAGGGGCTGAGGCATTCAGAAACTTCAGGTGTCTGTACTTATTACATAACAATTCACTCAACTCACAATTTGCTCAATCCCGAAAGCCTGTTCCAGGAACATTAAGTAAATGTACAATGTTCCCAGATTTATTTAAAATATAGGCTAATGTTTGTCCATTTGTAAGTTTATAAATAAAACATTTTTATTTCATTTATTTTTTTAAACATAAAATTTGCTTATAAAGGCTGCAATCATTGAATAAGTGGAACAAAGTTACTTAAAATCCCCAATCTGCCTATGATGGATTTAGACTCGGGTTGGTTTAGCCTCTTTGCTAACACAGATTACTTGCTCACATTCTCTGTCCTCCACCGATGACGGGAAAATTTACATGACTTTGTCTGTTTTGGAGAGAGTAAAGTTAAGCCTTGGACACAGACTTTATTTTGTTGTGCACTTGTCTTGCTCTGGGCTGACTCGGTCCGGGACACCTTTCGCTAAAGTGGATTTGTTTATGCTGCCACACCTTAGTTTATAAATGAGGATGAGACTTCCTCAATATCCACACACTCATTGCCATGCTAAAAACTGTTTGCACCATCTTGCTGAAAGCGAGTTTGCAGTAAACAGAGCAGGCTCTCTTGTTCAAAACATGAATCGCAATAACATCTCAATTGACTGGAAATGTCACATGATAGTCAATTTTCGTCTGGCTCACGGTTAATTGTTACATCCCTAGTAAACACTACTGAATTATGTTCAGCAAGGCCAGTCTTTACAATGAGACATGCTGAACTGTCACATGTGACTGTGTACATACCAGCACTTTCTGACACATCCATGGTGGATATTGCCTCAACAGGAACTGAAAACACAAACAGTGACTGAGTTAATGTTTAGGTAATTTTTTTTAAAGGGTACCCAACCAGTTTTCCAAGTTTCTGTGTAAAAAATGCCTTTCCATATGGCCAAGAGACATGTATCTACAGAAACTTTCTGGAAAATGTAGGTAGCTGCACAAAAATTGAAAAGCAATCTGCAAACCCTAAACTTCCACCAAAAGTCAGTCTCATCAGGGGCCATAAATACAGATGGACGTTAAAGGAAAAGCCAAAGCTGGCTATATATATATCTTTTAAAGAAAACTAAGGTCTTTTAATGTAAATAATAAACTGCTGCTGATGTTTTTAATAACTGTTTTCCATTAATAAGAGTGCTTGTTCAACTATAGGTATTAGTTTGATATTGCAAAATATCGTTTATTTTATTTCTCAATTAAAAGTAAGTTTTGTAAATGCTAGTTATGTGTGAGTAAGGTCAAGGCCTTGCCCAGATGTTGGAACGATAACGCCTTACAGTGACACATTTTACCCCATCAGCACTGAGGAACTACACCACGTTGCGCAAACTACCGTTGTTGTTAAACCCTACACAATACGTCTGGGGAGGTTCTCAGTCATCCAGGGAATCTTGAAGAAAAGGTCAGAATTGACAAAGTCTCTTGGAATAGAGACGAAACGTCTTCACCTTGAAAACGAAGTCCAGATGCTTTTACTCAAACCTTTTCTTCCTACACAATACCGGTGAAAAAAAAAATCGCTATACAATGATTACGGCATATTTTTCACTCATTGTTTTGTACTTAAAACAAAGCGCCCAACGCCGAGAAATCCAGGTTTTGATGGAGGAACACTAGCCAAATAAGCTAGTAACTACCGGCTGGTTTTACAAAAGGCAAATACTATATTGAATCAGCCGGAGGGATGCTCTACGTAGCTGTGATTGGTTTTTATAACCTGGAGGGAGGGGCTTAAGTTTAAGCTCAATATACGACGCTAATGTAGCAAACTACCATTTGATCTACATCGGTGATTATTGTGTAAAACTGAACTTATTGCTTTAACTATAACAGTGACAAATATATAGGAGAAAAGTGTTCTGACATGCTAACCACAATATTATTAAATTTAATGGACTTATTGCAATGATTTTTTAATTATTAAAACTGTATGCATGAAATCGCGTTATGAAAATACAAATGAATTGAATCGCTGTTTAGGTTCGCTAATTCAGAAGCTGGTCAAGCTGGTACAGTGGCGGATGCCGGCTATCGCGTCAGCAGTTAGTATCGACCAACTACCAGATCGTCCCTCCGGCCGATCCCATCAGTATGAAGACTTTCCAAAGCTAACACCGGTAAGAATGTAACGTTGATAATTAGAATATAGTCGTCTACCGTTTTATAATGTGCAATCTATTACACAAAATTGGCACTTTGATTACAGTAAACCAACAAGTCGCAGGCCAGTTTGTCGCTCCAGTACAGAGAACGTGGGTCTGTAAGGTGGCTAATAAGTTAGCATATACCCAGCCCTGAATTTAGTTAGCAAGTGCTTGCTAAGCTAGCCCCAACGTGACTGGGAACTTACCAGCAGCATCGACAATTTCCGAATGTGCTTTTGTGGCAAACGCCGGGACAAACTCAGCGGCGTTTACATTGGGCACAAACGGTTTGGCATTCACATTCAGATTTGTGAATGCTGGTCCAAGTTGTCCGTCAACATCGTCCTCTTGTTCCCAGGAATCAGGGGCAGTGTCTCTCGGGTCCATCGTGGGTCCTGGTTTTCTACAACTGTGAGATTTAAGCTGCGCAGTTCTCGGCTCGTGTAAGAGTCCACCCACAACACCGACGTGTAGGTCTCCCCTAAAAGTGATTGAAGGCGTCCCAACTCTTAACGTACTGCTTTGTTCGCCTTAAACTGAAATAAAACAGCCGGTGTGTGCTCGGTGAGACGCCAGAGAGGATATTCGACTCAGCACTCCTGGAGACAGAGCCAGTCCGCGTGAGCTAATGCGGCCCGTCACTCATTCGCGGTGACCTCTGGGAAGTGTAGTCTTTTTTTGAAAGAACCAAAACTGAAGGAAATAAGACTCAAACTGCATTTCCCGTTCACCCACAGTCAACAGTTTTGACCTTTTCCGGAACCGCATATTTGATTCACGTTTGTTGCCCACCTTGACCAGGCTTTTACCCAAACTTCAATTGTATAACGTTTACTGCACAAGTTTTAAGAAATGTTTCTAGTTCACTAGCAAATAAAACATTTACAAATTAAATAATCTAATTATCAGCTGGCTGACACTTTAATATTTATGGTTTTCTAATGTTTGATCAATAAGTTTAAATTAAATAAATACAATATTGCAACCAACCAAATAAAGAGACTAAAGTTGGCAACAACCTTACAAACAAATTAAACTCAACTGGGATTATGTGGTGAAATAATTGTTGCCCATATCTTGCCTATTTTTTTAGGCTGTGGTGGCTTGTAATATACCTTGATGTACTGAAAGAGTTCAGCCATGTAATAGCCAATCTAACCATAGGAAATGACTTATTTACTAAAGAACAAGCCTATGGCAATAAACTTCAAAGAAAACAAAGAGCCAACTTTTTGTTTCGTCATGGTATATTAACTGTGTTATGATTAGTAGTTATAAAATATGCTCAGGGCTAGCTCTGTTTTTAATCAGGATGAATAAAGTCCTGGCATTGACTGGTCTAATCTTCATGTTAAATATTACAATAATTATAATTATGTCAATAATGCAATTGTTGTTAGCAGTCATAACACAACATTTACACAATTTGCAAATAGATTTTAAATTCAATTTGTCACCCATGTTTCTGTAGCAGTATTAAAAAAGAATTGAAGCTGAAGGAAAGGTTGAACCACTGACCATATTCCTGTTTCATTGTCAGTAGGTGAGACAAAAGGTCTAACGTTTGACGACATATAAAGCATAAAGTTATTCATCTGCTTTCATTAAATATGCAAGCATTATTTTCAATCACAACATTCTGTTCCAGTCTAATTAAAAGGTCAAACAGAAAAGGCTACCTGTGACCAAAGACCCACTGTATCACCTGAAAATAATTTAGAATAACAGTTAGAATTAATTGAAATACAATCATTGCTACATTTATAGGCAGGACAGCCCTAAACTTTGCACACACCAAATTACACATATTTCTTTATCAGAAATATTTATCAAGTTAAAAATAATCATTTAGTTGGCATTTAAATTATAATGAAAGATTCCATTTACAACATATTACTACATATTAAATACAGCACAGTAGTAAAAGATTGTACAGAAATATAAAGCAGTGTAAACATTCAAATCAAATTCACAATTAATAATCTTTACAGAAAATGCTTCATTGACATCTGACTTAGCGTACATAGTGTCTGTGACCAGTCTGGCTGTGGGAGTGTCCTTACTCTTTTTACCTTGGTGCCAACTGTCTATATTTATATGTTTTATAATAAAGTCAGGCGTTTGCTCTATTGTTGCATGACACAGTGAGACCAAGCATAAAATGAAAGCTAAATGATTAACCATTTGGTAAAATATTAAAAGGGAACATTGCTAGTACTTGTTTGGACTTCTCAACAGTAGTCTTTAAGCATGACGTTTACTAGACAAGTACCAACCTGGATAAGGTAATTTTCTGCATAGGACCAATTGAAAAAATATAAAATAATAAAAAAAATCAATACTATTTTTTGACTGAAGGCAACTTTATACTAATGTTAAATAATAATAATAATAAAAAAAAAATAATACAAATAAAGAGTCTAGCATTTTCTCCAGGTGCATGTGCAGTTCTTAAGGACCATGGAGCCTGTGTTGTTTCATAGAAGTTGATACCACTCTTGAGCCTATGTTTAATTTGAATATGAAAATGTTAATAGACTAAAGATGGCCACAGAAGCATGTGTTTGTTGAAGGAGTCTGTATAGTTTTATTGTGGGGCCAAAGACTATTGACGTTTAAAACAACAAAACAAAACTTGAATTAATACACGGGGCAAATAAATGTGTCTTTGGAGTTGTTCTATTTTTAATTAGATGTTGTGAAAGGTGTTCAAGTCAAGACAGGTTCAGCTTCTTCAATCTAAAGAGCTTTCTGTGCAATATAGCATTTTAGCTGCAAGAAGCCACTGCCTGTTGTATAAGTGGCAATAGCTACACAAAACATTGTCATTATACTTCATATTCCCAATCATACTTGATAGATAAACCCATCATGATATTACTGTATACTACTGAGTGCAGAGTCTTTGCATAGAGGTGTCGTAGGCTTGACACAATGCTCTGTCTGAAAATATAAATGCTAGCTGTGTTGATGTTGTTAATATTCATGTTTTAGGAGCTGCTGAGCTTTATGCAATTCTTTTTCCCCATTGGCTCAGAACAAAATAAACAAAACAAAAACCTAATGTAGCTTTAAAGTGTTAATTAGGAATTTTGGGAAAAATAACAGTTGGTTAGTTGGGTCTTGGCTCTAGATGATATCTGTAGCATCTATAATGAGCTCTAGCAGCAGATGAGCGCCGTGAACAGGCCAATGTTGATGAAAAAGAACATTTTTGTTAATATAGAGAAAGCAATGGCCAATTCCCATTCCCCCCAATTTTTTTATTTATTTAAATTTGGTATTTTCTGGACAAAGACTGAAGCTTATGTATGTAAGGCTGTGTTAACCCCTCCTGTTATTGGACTACTGTAATAACTGGCACCAAATTGGTGATAAATACAAATTCTTACACATTAAAGAAAAATTTCAGCACATACTATATGCTGTAATATTTAATACAAGTCTCAATTGTGGTGGCTCTGTTTTCTTGCCTTAAAAAGGACTTGAGTGGGTCTGTTTTTGCATCCACTGCACATGCAATGATATTGTCTGACTTCTCACAAAGACTCTGTGGACCAGTATTGCTGCTGGACCTCAGACAGTGTCTTTAACCATCCTCAGTTCACTACTACACACATTACTACCCTGTACAGCCCTTCTTTTAAATTCCAAAGTAACACTTTAAAAGCTTCTTCAAACATTATATATTGAAAATTGTTATGGTTTGGTTTAGCTGGTATATTTAAGGACGGTTGAATACACCTGCAGGGGGGTTGCTCCTATCTGGCTCTTTGCTCTACCTGCTGGTCCTCAGAGGTTAGCTCAGCGTCTCCCTGCACAGAGTGGGTGTCCTCATTCTGCACAGAGCCAGAGATGGCAGACTGGGTGCCCATGGGATTGCTGCTGCCCCGGCTCAGCTCCTCAGCTTGTCCAGTGGAGCTGGTTTCACTAAACGAGTCCGAGGCCCCACCTGACCGCCGGAAGACCTTCTGACCTGTCACAGAACCCACAGTAAATGTAAAAAAATAAAAATAAAGAAATCTGTGGTGTCAAACATGACATTTGATAACTTTCCAGGATAAATCTTTATCCAGTGGTTTAGGAGCGAGGTCATTTAGGAGACAAGTCGGCAAACCTTGTATTGATGCAGCATTGCAAAAAATACACAATTATTATTATTGAATAAAATTAACTGCTATTCCTAATTTATTCAATGGTGTCACACTGTTTTAGTAGCCTCTCAGCAAGTCCAAGGTTGGGTGGGACCTTTCTGGGTGGAGTTTGCATGTTCTGGTTCCATAAATGGTGATTTTACTTTAATCATTTGCTGTTGAAATAACCCTCTGTGTGCTCCTATTACCCCAAATGTCAAAAAGATGAGAGTAGACACAAGGTGTAGAGTTTTCCAAAAAAAATGGACATATTTATGCCCTGAGGAGACTGGAAAACCTGTGTTTGTTGTGTACACAGCCAGTTTTAGTTTCAAGGAATATAATATCCTGTGCCAAAAAAAGTACAGAGAAGAGAAAAGCTAAATTATTTTTTTGCAGGTCTGAGGAGACAACAATTTTTTTATCCACAGTCATGAGGTCAAAGGTGCAGCAGTAAAAGTTATTTACGTTTATTGTAAAAAAAAAAAAAAAAAAAGATTTAAAAAAAGCATTAAAGTCATATATTTATTTTGTAAAAACATGACACAGAGCTACTGCGCCCCCCAACCTACATGCTGAGGGTTTTTGCCCACATTAGAGACAGAGAAGAAACGATGAGACGGGATTATTTGGTATGTGCTCTACCAGGTGAAGCACCAAGCACCTCATTTTCATGTTGTTTTTTGTGCTTTAAGTCTTGTGTGTTTAATTTCTTTTATTGCTTGTGTACTTATCACATTGGTACTTTGCAAGTTGCTTTATATAATAAAGTTGCTATGGTATGTTGCTACTGAAATAAGGATACATTTGTGACATAAAGGCATAATATTTAAAGGGGAGCTTACAAAACATAGTGATTTTAGGATGTACAAGACAACAATTCAGTCTTTTTTTGTAAATTGCTGCAATCATTTTCTTCCATCACTGCTTCTACTATAAAATAATCTTGTTACATACCAGGCAGTCTTTTTGCTGAAGAGATTGGAGTGTCTTGCATCAAAGGCCGACTTGCCTGTGCCTTAGTGGAGTATGTAGACTCAGTGGAGTCCAGAGAACCTGCACACAAACCAAAGCCACCATTACCACACTGGAAGGGTTATGGCCTTGAGGTTAGTCTCTTTATGAGCATACCTGCAGCCAAGCTAAACGTCCTGCCCTTGATAGTGCTCTGAACTGGAGAAAACCAGTTCAACACAGAGCCAACGAGGGGAAGCTGCCGCAGCGCCCCCTACAGTCAAACAGACAAGTTAACTAGTATTATTTATATAATGCTTCCCTTTTGCCCACAACCAACACTTTATGGCATCATCATTTTGATGACAGACCACACTACTACCAAAGAACAATATAACAGGTCAAAGATATTAACATTAAGTAGTATTTGTGTCCTTTCAGGTCATATAACGCTATGAACTTTAATACAGAAGAAACATTAGTAGCTGTGTTAGTTTGATGGTGTAGTTTACTTTTTAGCATGGTGACAACAGAAACTACCCAAATGACCCTGATCAAAAGGGATTTTGGCCTGATAAAATGCACACAAGTTGACACAAACTGGTTTGAATGGCTACTAAAGGTAACCATCCTCACCTGTGATCTGTTTGCTTCTAATCAGTGTGTGTTTAAAAGCTCAGTGAGTTCCTGGGCACCTGACAGACCCTTGCCTCTCTCATCCGGCACTGATGTTTCTGTATTCTGAGTCATGGGAAAAGCAAATTGTCAAAGGATCTGCTAGAAAAGGTAATTGAACTGTATAAACAAGGAAAGGGATATAAAAAGTTATCCAAGGAATTGACAATGCAGCATTCAAACTCTAATAAAGAAGTGGAAAATGGGGGATTCTGTTTAAACCAAATCATGATCAGGTAGACCAACATAAATGTCAGCCACAACTGCCAGGAAATTTGTTTGGGATGCAAAGATAAACCACACAAATAACTTCAGCTGAAATACAAAACTCTGAAAAAAGTGGTGTGGCTGTTTAAAGATATACATTAAAGATTAGTGATTGGCCAATATTTGCTGTTTTTTGTGTATCACATTGGCATAAATTTTAAGAGGAGTCAACAAGGGCTATGATTAAAAGTATACCATATACTGTGAAACACAGAGGTGGATCGCTGATGTTTTAGGGCTGTGTGAGCTACAAAAGGCACAGGAAACTTTTGTTTCAAAATTGAGTGCAAAATAAATGCAGCATGTTTTCAGAAATTAGTGGAGGAAAATTTGCACTTATTAGCCCGGAAGCTGCGCATGGGACACTGGAAAACTGACAACGATCCAAAGCACAAGGCCAAGTTGACCTGTCATTGGCTACAGCAGCTTAAAGTGAAGGTTCTGGACTGGCCTCAGTCTCCTGACCTCAATATCATTGAGCCACTCTGAGATCTCAAACATGCAGTTCATGCAAGACAGCCCAAGAGATTACAGGAACTGGAAGCTCTTTGTCAAGAAGAATGGGCAGCTTTACAATCTGAGAAAATAAAGAGCCTCATCCACAACTACCACAAAAGACTTCAAGCTGTCATTGATGTTAAAGGGGGAAATAAGAACTGGGGTATGTAAACTTTTGCTTTCTGGCACCTCTCCATCAAGAGGGCAACCTATTAGGTTTGTGGCAGTACATCCACTTAAACCCACCACCTGCATCTTTTATTCTGAGCACACACCTCCTCCAGAAGCTTTTTCTCACTGGCTTTTTGCAGCTGCCATTCTGCCTCCAGAATGCCCTTCCTCACCACTTCTGTCATGTTCTCCAAAAGCTGCAAAGGTAAACATATTCAAACTGTGAGCTAGGAAAGAAATCAATCATTCAGGTCTAAGCATTATTTTGAGACTTGTTGCTTTTGTTTTATTTGTTATTAAAAAGATCAATCAACTTGACTGGCTTTTTCATTTATTTGTTTGTTTGTGTAAGATAAACAGATGAGATCCACCAATGAAACATACTAAAGAGGAATCCCTCCTGATTATGTAAACTGGGAGAGGACAGTGAACCATTTAAATAACTTAAATAACTAGCAGAAGATTAACTTCATTTAATGTAGTAGAACTACACAGAGATCATATCAACATTTTCATTTTTCATAATCTTTCATTGCATCTCATTTCCATTTTAGGTCTAGATCATGATCATAAAGCTTTTGCTAATCTCTATTTATGTATTGCTTTTTTACTTGAAGTTTGACAATAGTCTAAAAACACATCAGACACAAAAAAATATATACACCCTTCCACTCTCTTCAATGTCCTTCCCCATGGCAGCAATCATGTCCAGCAGCTGTGCAACATCCACATCCTCAGTCACCATGCCTACAAAGATACAGTCCACCTCAGCCTCCACCTCAGGACCTAGAGTAGAGAATGTCACAGAGTTAATGAAGTGAGGAGCTTGTAGGAGTGCCTCCTACAAGCCCTGAGAGATCGACTGACCTGAAGAGAACCCGATGTCAGGGTCCAGCTCCTGAAGTTTCCTCAGCAGCTCAGTGTTAATGTGCTCCACCTGCTGCTTCCTTCTCTCTTCATCCTGTGCTTCAGTCTGAGGCTCAAACCTGGACAGTACATGTTTGATCACTGATAACAAAAGGTCACAAAAATAATATATTCAAGCTAACCGGTATTGTTGGTTAAGATTTTACTTCCACAAACTAAAAGAAGATAGAAGCTGTGTAGAAATAGAACTCGAAGGGAGGCTTGAAATACCACAAAGACTAAAGACATGCTCCTTGACTTGAGGCTAAAGTCTAAATCTGATTCTTAAATTGTAAGCTGATTCTGATTCTTAAATCAGTGGAGGAAGAACAGGTACACTTGACAAGAAGGTTCAGAGTCAACTCTATTTTACTCACTGAGTGAGTGATCCTCATTCTCTGTCTTTTTTGTTTTATTGTAAATCTTGCAACTTGCATTGTTCATTCAGTTTGTCTGGGTGTTTTTTTTTTTATTTTTAGGAGCCTGTCTGGTCTCTTACCGTACAGCACCGAGGCCGGGCCAGCTCAGCTCATTGATGTAGGTGAGTGACTGTGTGTGACGGTGGGCCTCCTCTCTAAATTCCTGTCTGAGGCTCATAGTGGAGCTCATCAGCGGCAGCAGCTCAGCCAGCCTGTTTACCAGCTCTTGCACATCCTCCTGCTGGGTCCCCAGAACTGGAGGAGGAACAACACTCACTATTACATTCATCCTCTAACAGTGTTTCCATGCCGTCAAGGTACAATAGTTGTTTTTGCGTGCATTTGAAGCAAACATTTAAAATATCATAAAAAAAACAAACAAAAAACAAATAACGTTACTGTGGGCTCTCTCCAGATACTCCTGCTTCCTCCCACCGTCCAAACACATGTATGTATAGGTTAATCGGCAACTCTAAGTGTCATTAGTGCATGAAAGTGAGAGTGAATGGTTCTCTGTCAATGTCTGTCTTTATATGTTAGCCCTGCGATTAACTGGCCACTGTCCAGGGTGTACCCCGCCTCAGGCCCAAAGCTGCTGGGATAGGCTCCAGTCACCTGTGACCCCTAACGGGACCAAGCGGTAGAAAATGAATGAATGAATAAAGAAAAACTGCACAAGTTTTTTTTTTTTTTTTTTTTAGAGAATGTATGCTTTCAGGGAATTGGTCAAATTAATTTCAAAATAAACAACATAATGTTTTCAATCTATAATGTAAGAGCTCTAAGACAAACTCAATCCAAAAGCTCAAACTTGTTGATACAAGTTAGTTGTTCACTACTTTGCACTTATTACAAATTATTGTGTTACGTACATTAACAGCTGAGACATTATGTAAAATATAATGCACAGGTCAAGCTCACTTTTAGTTCTCCAGATTGTGACCACACTGACCAGTACACAGTCATGATGGTCTATCTGTCTACTTTCTGGTATTTTTCTGAATCTGTATTGCAATACTAAGATATAAAGGTAACCAATGTCACTTTGTCTGCTGGTAGTACCTGCTGCAGTGAGGAGTGGACTGAAGCGAACACAGGCCCCTTCATCTTCTAGCTCGACCACATCAACACCACTAGATGGGACCAGATGAGCCAGTTGCTCCCCCAGCTACAGACAAATAACAACACACTTCATGCGTCAACTCTGTTATAAACAGCACTGACAGTATTGTTCTAATGCTTCAAATAAGTAAAGCACTTTGTCTATGAGCGAGTGTGGAACAACTGTTTAAAGAACCAGCTAATACAGTATGAGACATTAATACAGGATCAGCTCACCCATTTGTTGAATGTATCCTGCACATCCTTTTCTGCAGCACAGCAGCCCTCCGCTGAGCCCCCACTGGACGCTGTAAAGATGGATCATAGACAAATGGAAATTATGTTCCATTTCTGTTCAGGCAAAGAACAGGACACTTTGCTGATAAATCCTTTTAAAGCTTTAGTAAAACTGTGTCTGTGCCGCTTCTGTTCTGCAAATGTGAACTGAGACTCAAATAACAGAAGCTAAAGCCCTGTCTTAAAATACACTGCAGTCATTTATTTGAAATGATGTACTATAATAATTCTTCTGTATGATTAAATAAAAAGGACATCTGGCCTTAGACATTATCTAAGGCCAGTTTACCTGGAAAATAATAGCTTTTTAAGCTTTAAATCAATACCATTGTACCGTGATATTTATTCTCAAGGTTATCATACCGTCAGAATCTCAGACCGCCCAATTCCTACATATCACAACATCAAAAGGAAAAATTATTATATTATTATATTGTGTGTGCGCTGGTGAAAACAACAGCCGGTACTCTACAGTGGCCTGTGGAAGCTCAGTTTGCTCAATATTATTTGGACCAACTCGTTTGAGGTAAATGAGCTACAACAATTATAGAGAGTTAACTAAGCAGATGTTTTTATTTCTTAACTGCTGAAATAAAAAAGGAAGCAAGTATTACCAGTACTTATTTCTGGGCAGAACCTGAACAGCACCACAGGAGAAGTGAGTTCATCCTCCACCTATTGGACACAAAGATACATCTGAATGTAACACTGACACTTTTGAATGAATGAGCCTACCAGGTGATGACTGTATCACATGCAAACAGTAAGTGGATGATGTGAACATGAATTGACGGAGACAATTAGAACAACCTTCTTCCACAATGTTTCTATGGATTTGGCCTCAGTCCTGGTCCGTTAGTGATGACTATCACTAACGGACCAATGATCCAACCCAAAGCGACATCACATCTGGGAGATCTCACCTAAAAAAAAAATCCACCTCCATTGCACCTTTGACACCTTTTACAACTCCACATCTATGTTACATCTTCTTGGGCTGGGGTATATGGCACAATGCTGTTTCTTTATATGATGACATTTCACAAAATGTAAAGTCAAAGCATCATGGTTGGAGCTTAAATTAACATTAGTGTTTTATGAATAAATGTCAATGAGGGGCCATGAATAATTATAAAAAATATTTTATGTTGCACAGAAAAGTATACCCGTAAAGGGTCACTTTAGGATATAATATTTGGAAATAATATAAAAAGTTTTTTTTGTTTTTCTGTTTTTTGTTCTTATCTTTGTTCTGTCAGGATATTCTAAATTAAGCCTTAGTTTATGTCACAGTGGGGACATTTGGACTGTAGCAGCAGCAAAGAGGCCAGAAAAAAGGCATTAACAAACCTCCACAGAATGCCTGTAGCCAAAAGCAGGCCCTCACTGCTCACACATTATACTGGTAAACAGTACATGTACACTTCTTTCCTTATTCATGACCCATGTAGATCTGGCTCAGGCATCATACAAGCATGTGTGAGGAGTGGCATGCCCTAAAGTACCTCAGTAAAAACCACTGAGCTCATGTAAGTGAGGGGATGGTCAGGGGTGAAAGTACTGATGGGGGAGGGGGTAAGACAGGCAGAGGCTGGGTCCCACCTACAATAGACAGCATGACAGAGCCCAAAATATCCCGCAGAGAAGCCCCGGAGATTGGTGGCATCGACGACACCATGCCCTGCAATCAAGGCAACCAACACTAACTATGACTCCATCTTTACACATGCACACACAGTGGTACTAAAACTCCAGTGTTCAGTCAGAATGGCTTTGGGACGTTTAAATCCATTCTTACTTATACCAAGCTTGAATATCACTGTCATGATCACTGAGTCTGGTTGTTCACTGCACCGTCAGTAAACCAACACTAGTTTCTTCATGTGTTCTTTACCAAGCTCAAAGCCTCGACCAGAAAAACCTCTGTCTCAAGTACTTCCTGCAAATACGACAAGTTATTGTTTCAGACAAGCCTGTTTTTTATATATTATCACATGAAGACAGTTTAGACACGAGACTGCAGTCCAAGAACAAGGGGAATACTGGAGGCTCCTTTGTACAGTTACTATAACACAACTATTACATTTAAATTGTACAGGTCCCTTTAGGGTGGCAATGTATTAGATCCTTTTTGGCCTAAATTGACCCACATTTAAAGGAAAGGCAAGGAAGGTTAAGTGTCTTGCCCAAGGACACAACAACAGTATGAACTGTGGGTAGAGCTGGAAGCGAACTGACTACTTTCCGGTTGAAGGACGACCGCTTATCACACTGGCTCTACTTGAGCCAGAATGTGTCACAAATTATGAACATCAGTAACTGTCTTTTATGCATAAGACTCCCTGACAAGTCCCTGAATTACTCTCTCTGACAGTAATCAATGCACCAAGTTAAAACAAATGAAGTCAAAGACTTTCATTAGTATGCTAAAAAGCCCTGACAAGGTTTTGGATCCAAATTTCACTGTTTAATTAAGCTCAGTGTAGACAGTTATAAGGATGGTAGATATCTGCAGTAAAAATAACAATACAACTTGATTCAGTTTCTTTGAAATCTTGTGTCTGTGGAGTCTCACTGATTCTAGAGTGTGATCTTATAATTATTTTAAATGTGGTCTTTTGTTCTTAAACTGTTAAAAAAAAATGTCTGATCACCTACAAGTCCAATTCTGATTCATTCCACAATTAACATCTTTTTAGTTTTCACTGGGCCTATTACGAAATCACTCAACTGTCCTGGTACAAAGAATCAAAATATCAAACACAGTAACCGTTGAAGCATTAAACAACACTGTTTATAGAGATCACTTACTGAAGTTCTGATGGACGTCAGGGTTTTTAATTTTTGCAGTAGTTGCTGGCTCTGAGGACAAAAATGCTTAGTTAAAAATTAATAAATAATTTTAATGTCATATTTATTTTTTACGATGATGTACATCCATTACCAAAGCTGTGGCATGTTGGATCTTCTGGACAATACCATTGTGTCCCAGGTACTGCAGTGAGAGCCACAGAGGCAAGGCTCGCAGCTTCTCTACAGGCTGGCTGGACGTCAGGCCTGCCGCCAGAGACTGCAGACCCCAGTACAGTCATCGTTAGACAAAGTATAAACCTGCTGTCAAAGATTCAGTCTTAAACCTTCCCAGCTTACTACTTTCCAAAGGTGAAACTATAGTGAGATTATCTTAACAAAAACAAGGATGGAGGATAAAATCCCAGGGACCCGTCTATTAACACAATCATACGATCATTGATAATTAAAAGAGAAGAGACGGGCGGTATCCTTCTCTTTAGTAAATGTTCCTGGGTCCTTTATTATTTCGGCACCAAGTAGCTAGTAAGACTACATGTTTTAAAAACCTCACTAGTCTTTAACTACTTCATAAAATATGTCGGTTTTATGACTCACTATGGTCATTTTCAGAACTGGTCACAGAGAGACAATTATCTATTAAGATTCTTTTTTATTTGAGAAGCCACTCATTCAAAACTGGCTAAAATCCTGTAGGGAGGGTCAGGCCTTATTTGTTTCATCCATTGGCAACTTCCGTCACTTTTCATTCAAAACAGATTACCTATATTTCAGAATGGGTATACCTACATTTTTAATACTGGCATAACAGTGAACGTGTGCATACCAGGACTGGGTCTTCGTGTCTGTAAAGGGTGACAGCGGTTACAGCAGGCAGTCCCAGCCACAGACCAGGAGTCAGAGTCATGCTGTCACTCCTTGTGGCAGACTAATGAGGACAACAATACCATTAACACACTCAAGTCAACAGTAAACGCAGAGGCAGAATGCAGCAACAAAACATTACACTGTGGAAATAATGCCAGGCATGTTATGTTAGGCAAATGATTTCTCACCCACAAATTGAAAACAGGCTAAAAGTAAAATCAAATACATAATTACTACTATAACAAAAATCTGAACAATATTGATTCATTCTCTACCATGCCTTAACCATTAATTCAGTAAACCTTTATTTATTTATTTTTTTAAAGAAATAAGGAGCAGTTACACTGAAATCCAATACAATGCAAATACAAGAGTACAAATTACAGTAACTCAGTACTTCAAAGTTGAAAGATGAAAGCAGACTCACCATAACAGGAGAGGTGATGTGAGCCAGTGTCAAGGTGGCCAAGTTCACTCTGAGGAGTGAATTACAAATTAGTTTTCTGTTAGAAAGGCAACAGTATAACCAAATTCACATTTTGGTTGTGGAAGGGGTTAGTGTAATTCCTATAAAATCCAGCTGTCAGAGTTTTGAGGCTTGAATTTGTAGTTTTTCTTAGGCCACTGAAACATCAAAAAGGTACATAACAGTGTGCTTCGGTAACACAAAAGAAAAATACCCTGCCACCAACCTATCTCTATGAGATACCTCACATCCTCAAACACTGCATTGCCGGCAGTAAGTCAGACCTGTTCCTGGTGCATGTTGGACTCCAGCAGGGCTGCCCTTTGTCACCGGTCCTGTTCATTATCTTTATGGAAAGGATTTCTAGGCGCAGCCAGGGGCCAGGGGGGAGTCTTGTTTGAGGGAGACAGGATATTGTCTCTGCTTTTTGCAGATGATGCTGTCTTGTTGGCTTCATCAGGCCAGGATCTTCAGTGTGCACTGGGACGGTTTGCAGCCGAGTGTGAAGTGGCTGGGATGAAAATTGGCACCTCCAAGTCTGAGACCATGGTTCTCAGTCAGAAAAGGGTGGCTTGCCCCCTTCAGATTGGTGTAGAGATCCTGCCTCAAGTGGAGTATCTTGGGGAAGGATGGAGCGTGAGATTGACAGACGGATCAGTGCAGCTTCTGCAGTGATGCGGTCAATGTACCGGTCTGTTGTGGTGAAGAAGGAGCTGAGCTGCAAGGCGAGGCTCTCAATTTACCGGTCGATCTATGTTCCTTCTCTTACCTATTCTTTACTCTACTCTCAGTTGTGGACAAATATTCTAATATTTAATCTGCAATATATATTTGAAAAATAAAAAAACAATTTTGCTAATTATTCATTCATTTTCTAACGCTTAGTCCCATTAGGGGTCACGGGTGACTGAGGTGAGGTACACTCTGGACAATGGCCAGTTAGTCGCAGGACAGACAACCATTAACCTATACATGCATGTGTTTGGACAGTGGGATTAAGCCGGAGTACCCGGAAAGAACCTACAGTAACACGGGGAGGACATGCAGACTCCTCACAATAGACAGCATGACAGAGCCCAAAATATCGGAGTCGTCAGAGGATGTTTGAGCCGTTTTTACACAGATCACAACCGGCAGTGTTTTTGTTAGCTGCAGTAAAATAAGACCACACAGCCCTCACTTCTGCCGCCAAGTCACGTGACAACACGGCGACACGCACAGAGAGCAGGAGAAGGTGCAGGTGACTCAGACTAGTCCACTCACTCAGTGGAGCAGCAAAGGATCTGTGTGAAAAAAAGAACGGCTTGTAGCATGATTGAAACTTGATTCCCATTGTTCGTCTTAAAGAGCCGTTCAATAGATTCGGTTCGTTTGTGAATGTTACGGTGTTGAGCTATAAACGCTACAAGTTTTGGAATTACTTTGAACAAAATAATTAGCTCGCTGTGTGCAAGATTTGTCAGGTAAAACTAATCACAATAGCAAACACTGTTTAATTTTTAGCTACAAAACAAAGTTTTTAGCCGGTAACTTTATTTCTGAATATATATACCCTAATAAGCTTGTTCGGAAATGACTTCTCTCTCATTCAACTTATTTTAAATAAACAAATATTCAAATAATGTTTAAATTTTAGCTTAAATATTCAAATGTTTTATTTGTGAAAAATGCCCATTCCTAGTCAAAAGATCTTGAATACTGGTGGCCAAAATGAGTTTCCTCCGCAGGGTGGATAGGCACCCCTTTAGAGAAAGGGTGAGGAGCATGGCCACTTGGGGTGGCTCAGAGTAGAGCCGCTGCTCCTCCACATCAAGAGGAGTTAGCTGAGGCTAGGGCATCTGTTTAAGATGCATCCTGGACTCCTTCCCGTGGAGGTATTCCAGGCACGTCCCAACCGGAGGAGACCCCGGGGAAGACCTAGGACAAGCTGGGGGGACTGTCTCATGGCTTGCCTCGGTACTCTCCCAGAAGAGCTGGAGGAAGTGTCTGGGGAGGGGGGAAGTCTAGTCGTTTCTGCTTAGACTGCTGCCCCCGTGACCCGGGCCCAGATAAGCGCAAGAAGATGGATGGACATCTTCAAACATGGTCTATACTTTTAAAAAAAATTTATTTATACATCAACAGATGGTAAGGGAATTATAATACTCTATTTGTTCAAGTCTTCCTGAAGAAAAGGTTAAGGCAATAGCATCTAAACTCAGTGAAGACGCCCAAACATTTTTCCTTGGGAGGGCCAAAACGGAATCAAATCATTTGCATGTTCTTGAAAGAAATACTCCATTTTGTTCTGACGAGGTAGCGCTTAACTGGAGACCTGTGAACTTAACCCGTTTGACCCATCTTTTTCAAAAATCAGAGTAGTTGTGGACTAAGTGTAAAATGTGTAAGTGTGGAAATGTGTACACATGCACAAACCTACCTGAACCACCCCTTGCCCCACTTTGGGAACCCCTGTTCTAGAGCAAAACTTTTTTTATTTAGATTTCAGAACACTGCTGTAAATACTAGGCAACATGAATCTGAGGCCACCTCCTCTGTTCAGATAGAAAAGGCATTCCAGATGGTTTGAGAGGGGTGTGAAGGAAGCCATTTTTGTTCAAATGGAAAAAAAACCTCTCTGAACAGAGGTGGTGGCCTCAGATTCATGTTGCCTAGTATTTACAGCAGTGTTCTTAAACCTAAACAGTGTGACTCTAGAACAACAACAACAATTACAACACCTCAATTGAACAGTGAGACAACTCTCACTGCCCTTTCATAGCTAACAACTATGAGACCTGAACAGCCTGGTCCTATCAGGTTTAGTTTCAGGTTAAACCCCTATTGTATAGATATCAGCTCAGCTCTTCAACCAGTTGATCTCAGAAATGATAAAGTCTCAGAATTAGAGACAAAACGTCTTTACCTTGAAAAGTAAGTCCAGATGCTTTTGTTTTAACCTTTTCTTCAACCTTGTACAGAAAATATAGTTATTTTTGTGAATTAACAGCAGTGACCCACCCCTCCACATGGAGCCACATGTTGTACTGTTCACATAGATATTTTAGACGAGCCAGTTTGTCTGTATGTCCTGCTCCTGGGGTGCCTGTGCAGAAAACACAAGTAACATCTTATGGTTATACAGCAATGTGAAAATATATGCTTGATTGAAACATGAAAGGACAAGGTTGTACTTTGTAGTATTTAGCCTTCATGTGTTAAAGTACCTGCATTTGCAATTAAGAGCAGTGGAAGCTTTCCCATTTCTGCATCCTCTTTGATCAATTTGTCCAACAAAGCCACATCCTGAAGAAGAAGCAGAACCAAACAAACAAAAATTAATACACACATTTCACTGGAGCCTGACAGTTGTATGCATTTTCTTCTTGTATTGACCTACAATTTGGTGCTGAGATCCGAAGATAGTGTTGCATGGTACAGTGCACAAGCTGGAGAGAGGCAGGCCGAGCTAACAGGACAGAAATAAAAAAAACAGTGTTACGCTGTATTCTGTTAGTATATACTATAATTAAAGTTCTTTAAGTGTTAGATGGCTATTACAACAAATCCAAGCAGAATTGTGTTAATCTGTCAATTTTGTGTTTTTGTGGTTCTTTCTTGGATACTATATAGCTTTTAAAAAGACAGCACTTTATCTTTGGCATTTTTGCTTTTATTTTGAAAGTGATAGCAACGTAAACTAGAAAGGAAACAGGGAGTATGCCAACTGAATTTTATTTATATTAACAAGGCTGCCCCTTTTGTTTGTTCTCTTATTATTATTGCTGTTGCATTGTTACTGTTGTTTTTTGCTAGAAGTCCATAAATATAGTATATCTAAACTTTTAAAACAGACATAAAAAGCATAGTTTGAACTGGCAAATAAATTTGAAGTTTAATTTCAAATCTTTCATTATTTCTGTGTTGGGTGTAACTGCTCTACCTGGCTGCAAAGGTGCTGTCCAAGTCCAGGCCTGCAGGAGGCGCTCAGGTAAATGACAGGCTGTTTGATGCTAAGGACCGCATAACCCTCTGAGGCATATTCTTCATATCGGGCATTGATGACCAGACGGCACACTTTGACCAGGCCGTCCCTGTCGTCTTCGTGAAAATAGGCTGAGGCATTCTCATACCTGCAGGACAAGTTTGAGCAGGTCAGGAGGAATCACAGCACCTTATCCTACAGTATATCCTCAGCATAGTTTACTGAAACTGTAAAGGTACTTTTCATTTAGCATTTTATTTTATTGCTTTTTTGCCAACAGTGAATTATAAAGTGATAATAAAGATAATTGATTTATATAGTTGCCAGTATGAAATCTAACATAATTATCACATTGTTGTATTATAGATCAGAATGAATGAGCAGGTAAGTGTCCATCTCCATGTTTCACAGTAGGAATGGTGTAACTTTCATCAATAGGCCTTATTGACTCCTCTCCAACTGTTACATTAATGGTTGTGGCCAAAAAGAAAATTTTGGTCTCATCACTCAAAAAGACCAGAGCTTTAAGGCTCGTCTCTGTGCTGTTTGGTGTATTGTAAGCGGAATGCTTTATGGCATTTGTGTAGTAAAAGCTTTCTCAACCATGCAGACCATTTTTCTTCAAGTGCATCATTATTGTGCATTTTTAAAAAAGACACACCACATTTTTTCAGTGAGTCTTGTATTTCAGCAGAAGTTCTGCACTGGAAGAAAGATGCAAGGGTCTGTCAGGAGTACAAAAACTCACTGACCATTTATACACACACTGATTACAAGCAAACAAATCACAGGTGAGGATGGTTACCTTTAGTAGCCATCCAAACCTGTTTGTGTCACTTGTGCATGTCATCAGGCCAAAATCACCAGGGTATGTAAACCTTTGATCAGGGTCATTTGGGTAGTTTCTGTTGTCATTATGATTTAAGTAAACAGTTGTTTGACAATAAATTGCTTCACCCAACCACTAACTATGAGTGAAAGAAAAGTTTTTGTTACTATTCGTTTTATCTAAAAATAGCCCAAAATATGGGAACAACAGTACATACTATTAACTAAGACCATGCTCAACAGTGTTTAGTGTCTTTAGCCTCAGGAAGAGGGAGGCCTTGATGTTTTTGGGTCCAGCTGGACTTTTTTTTTTCATAAATTTTTTTATTGGAACTTAACTAATTTCTCTTGCCAACTAATTTGATAGATCTTTTATAGCCAATTATTCTTTGAGGGGTGTTTCCCTGAGGCTTTTAGCTCTTTGCTTATATTTAAACCTAGATCCAACAACACTTATAATAGTTATAATAGTGAATGAGGGTTTCCAAGCAACCGAGACTCACTAATGATTCACAAGGTTAAATTTTGATGACATAGACAAAATCTGAACAAATGCAGAGCCACTGTAGGTAGATTACCTAAACAGCCTGCAGAGCCACAGTGTAGTGTCAGACAGGATGCGTGTGGTGATCTTTCTGAGTCTGTCCCGGTCCAGGACAGAGATATACGCAGCCAGACTGTGACCCAACAGCGCCATGTGGCCCTGTTCACCAACATTCTGCATCCTGCAGAGGACACCAGCAGGGTTACAGTGCAAAATAATATTCCTTCTTGTATTGTTTTAACACAAATTTCTTAAACAGGCTCTACATACTGACGACTGGGTGTCTCATTTTCTTCCTCCTCTTCATGAATGAGGTTGTGAACAAGGTGCAGTATTGTAGTAACATCCTGACCACTACAAATAAAGAAATTTAAATAGACTTAAATTGACTCCCAACCAACTTCTACTCCAGCCCATTCACAGCTGAATGGAGTTACCTTAATCCTAGAATAGGTTTAAATACAACACTCAGCTTTCGGCGTTCTACCCTTGCTCTAATGGGAACAGGAACTCTCTGTAAATTTTGTTACGCACCAAACACAAGTGGCAACTAATCCATTATCCTATGAAAAAATTTGGAAAATGAAGAGAAAGGATATGCTAGAAAAACTACATTTAAGATGCATTTTTACTATTGTTGATGGACTTGAGATTTTGTTTACAATTAAAGGCATATGTGTTTAACAATTTATCCTCACACATCTGGATTTTTCCCGGACCAGTGACATTTTAAGTGATCTAAAAATAACTAACTCTTAAGTTCAATATATGCATTACACTACAGGTCTAGATTTGGAGTTTAATGCTTCCACAATGAATGCAGAACTTAAATTGAACTTTAAATCCGTCATGACAAGCAAAAGCCATTGAAATGGCAGACTCTCAGTGTGAACACACAAATCAGGGAGTAGAGAGTGGTTTTCGAAAGTCCCGGACTCTGTGTCTTACTCTCCCTGCAGTGGGCCAGGAATGGTGGTTCTACTGAAGCGATGCCTCTCTGTGGTTGAATTCACCTCTCTGCATAAAGACAAGAATTAAACACTTTAGTTCTCCACATTATAGTATGAATACAGCATAGAAAACTGTTTTTCTTGTGATACTCTAAAGCAGAGGTCCAATAACCGGACTCCGGGCTTAATCCGTACTTAGAGAGGCTTTGATCTGGCCAGCAAGACATTTTTCATAATTACAAGCACATCCTCCAGTCCGGGCTGCTAATTACAGACTGAATCCAAGACTGAACTAACCTGGCCAGCCGCAACTAACTCTTTTTCTATTCTATACAAAGTTATTCTAGTACCCTGTTGCTTGTATTCAATTTCAAGGGCGGGGTTTAACGGGCGTGATGTTAACCAATCAGAGACATGCCGGAGTGCTGCTGTAGACATGGCCAGCAGTAGAGTGGACACCAGAGCGGTTTCATTGTTTTTATACTTTGTTGGTTATTCAAAACCGAGGCAAGAGCAGAAAAAAATAAATAAATAAATAAACACCCTCTCGGTAGCAGGGTCCACCATGTTGAAAGTTTTGGACTAGCCGCGTAAGTAGCGTTACGTATGAAGTGGCCAGCAAACCACACCCTGCTGCCGACAAATGACTTGTGACTGGTCCTTCCGCAAAATCGGCAAGGAAGGGAGTCGCTGTGAGAAAGGGACCATCCTTGTTTTGAAAAAATGAAAACGGTCTGGTATGCCAGGCTATGACTGAACCAGCACTGGACAGTTATCATGTCAGGATTAAAAAGACTATCTCAGAGGGAAGTGAGGATGTCTTATAATGCGGCGAGTTGTACATTTGCCTGTTAACTACTTTACTCGGTCGTAAGGTACTTGACTCATTTGTCTTGCATAAAAAAAACGTTAAAGTAAAAGCATCTGGACTCAGTTTTTAAAGGTGAAGACGTTTTGTCTCTAATTCCAAGAGACACTAACAGTGTTCTAAAACATAACTCAAAAGCGCTTCACCCTAGAACAACAATCACAGCACCTGAACGGAGCAGTGGCACTAACAACCCTCCTGAGCCTTAACGACTCCCACATCAGGAGTCACACTTCCTTTTCATGGCCAACGACTATGAGACCAAGAACTGCCTTGTCCATCAGGTTTGGTTTCAGGGGAAACTCCTTCCTCTAGAGATATAAGCTCAGTTCTCTTACCGGTTTATCTCAAAATTAAAAATGTCTCTTGGAATTAGAGATGAAACGTCTTCACTTTGAAAACTTAAACCTTTTTTTCCAAGATGTCCAGGATGACTGAGAACCTTCACAGACTTTATCTTGCATATTTGACCTAATTTAAACTCAATCGATGCCAGGAATTAACTCGCGTCATTCACGTTCATTTGAACATAAGATGTTAATTTGGTTGATTAAAAATCTGAAAATGTGTAAAAGAGTTTTTGGACTTAAGTGACATATCTCCACGGTGGTCACAAGGCTGTAGGTGTGGAATAAATAAAGAAAAGATTTAACTAAAATAAAAATAGGCTATATTCATATACATATCTTTTAATCAAAAACTTACGGTACCCTCACAGATTAAGAAAGTTAACTAAGTGGACATCAACCAATTTTAGTTGCATTTAGTATTACATCATATTATATTGTATTATGGTATAAAATAGTATACCTTATACCCCATCCTATCTCAGATACCTTATATTGCCATACCAATCTAACAAAGGGCTTTGTTTTAATAAAAAAATAAATAAATAAGAATTTAAAAAAATGCAAGTTTAATAGTCATTCCTAGGGTTTCCAAAAGTACAATGTGGGATATTGCGAAATATTGAGAGATAGAGATAGATAGATATTTATATTTATTTAACTATCAAAACTCAAAATTGTCTCAGCTGATGTATGTTTAAGTCAAACTGGTAATAAAATAATTTGACTCTCACAGTAAGATGGTTTAGGGCAGCAAGGACCGGTGCTACATTTGAAATTTTGCCACTTTGCTAAACGTATTATCACTCTTTTTTTTATTGGTAAAAGGGAAATTGAGTTAAACTTTCTGCGAGTACTGGGCAGACTCAGAGGCAGCCTTTCGCTAACTCCACTTTGATATTGGTAAATCAAGTGGGTCTTCACTAGTCTTGTCGAGGGACAGGTTTTGGCAAGGCAGCCGTGCTGCCTATAAAGCACTGGGGAAACACCAGCGTTCATATTGTTTGTAATCCTCAGCCCATAGAGTGTTGTGATTGGTTGTTCACTCACAGGTGTTTCCTAGTCCCAAAGGATTTAAAGCCAGAGTCTCACACACACACATACTCAACTGAAGACAAATTTGCTGCATAAAAATGTGGGGTCTATTAATTTTACGCAATAACAAGCAAACCGAAATTTACCAACGTGTATTGAACTGTGAAGGGTGTACCGAACAAGTGTAAGTTGTCCCTTTGCATGAAGGGGGGAGGAGGGGGGTAATGGTAGGGGAAACTCTAACAGTACAATATAGTTGTAGTATAATACATATAGTATAGTTCAGTGGGCCAGTGTTCCAAGTCTAAACTCCCACCACAGTTCCTACCTCTGAGTGTCCTCCAGGATCCTCATGGCTTCACTCAGATTCTTGCCCACTTGAGCCAGTGTGTTGTCCACCATCTTCTAAGAGTCAGTGAATGTGTGTGCCACCTGGGACAGAATAATTCAAGCAAATAAAAGATAACAGCACTCATATAGGAAACACTCGCACAACCAGACTTATTATTGTGACTCTTTTCTTGCTTTTTAAAGTTATAACACAAAATTGGAATTTAAGTAGCACCACACCTGTTTAAGCAAACTTGTATTATTGTTGTGTGAATCTACCATTCTCTGCAAGTGACATGTTTGTTCAGCACAATTTAGTTGATATAATTTATTCAATTATTTGTTTATTGGATAAGAAGGAAGGAATGTGTCTCCAGGATATAAGCGGTGACACATAAACATAATGTGGAGTTACACCCTTTAATGTCTGGGATTATGCAAAGACAGGCGAGTCTCAGTTTACACAGGTACAGGTCATATGCAAGTGAATGAACAGCATGCAGTGTGGAATACTAAGCAATTACATACTAAAGTGGTGCTCCTTATTCTGTATCTGGGCAGATCCTTAAAGGCAAGTATAGTGTCCATATCAGTCTTAGCCTTAAGAAATGAAAGGATACAAGATCCCAAAATGTGTTGACATTTACGTAAAAGTCAGATTTCTGAGTAAGTCTTTCGCTGATATTTGGCTGTTCAATAGTGTTTCTGTATTCTTATTTCTTTTGAGAGCTGTGGTTTGATGAAAGCTATACTCACTCAAAATCATTAAAAAAACAAAATGCTGAAATAGTGACAGAATGCAGTTTACCATTGTTCATTAGGACCATTTGTGCGATTCTAAAGCCAATTGTGTGTTTTTTTATAAAACGTGAGCACATTTGTTTAAACGTGTAGTTTTGGTTTAGAAACATATGCCCAGATGCGCTTACAATATTTAATATTTCCCAGTCATTAACAACATGGTTACAGACCACCCAAACTCATTTAATTCTGCTTATTGACTCACAAGACTCAATTATGTACCATTTCACTGTGGCATAACATAAGATGGTAAACGGTGTTGAATTAAAAGGAAAGACTTGGTTCAGGCCACTGGTCAAAACAAATAACCATTTACTATTCCAATTCAGATCCTATTTAGTGATAGAACAGGTTTCTCAAGATGGCAAACGTGTATTTAACTGACAACTTCACAGGGATTAGCATTCTGTCAAATTCGTATTAGCTTAAGCGGTTTAAGAATGACAGCCTTATAAAATCACATTAAACTTACGAATAAGCTGTCTGATATTAATGCTAGTAACACTAGCGTTCCTTGTTCATGGTGACACTCAAATCAGGATGTTTCCTGGTAGTGTCCAAGCGTCACGTGACCGGGTTAGGCCGACGCAGCACAAGCCTCCAAAGTTCAACATCTCCCGGGTTATAGCGGGCATTCTGTCAGATTTAATTTGAGTTCATCCCACTTCTGTCAGGGCCGCTCACATATGACACTAAACAGCACAAACTAAAGATACGGTAGGCTGAGCACTAACCATAGGCACTAACCCATAGAGTTGACTGAGCCTTACCTGACACACACACACCACGGCCTCCGAATGTTTCAGTGTGTCTCCGCTGAGTCTGCTTGTCTTCTCGTTCCAGCTGAACTTGCTGTTTGAACAGGAAAAACACTTCATGTGTTGTGCTCACAGGAGCCGGATCTGTTACTTCCTGGTTTGGAAGCGACGTGCCTTTCCACGCTGGCAGAGGTGACGTCACGATTCCTGTAAAAATACCCTCGTAAAATATCGTTATATAGTAATATCGTTTTGTTCAAAATTTTATAAAGACTTGCATAGCTCCCAATATTGCCCAACTGCCTCTGATATATTTTTTTAACTCCCTTTCAGTGACGATAATAAGCGAAGTGGATAGAGAGCACTGTGACATACCTATATCACTTGAAGAAGTACAGCAAGCTGTAAACCAACTAAAAAATAACAAATGGGTGTGACGGGCTACACTCCGAATTTTATAAATCTTTTATCGCTGAACTGTCCCCTTTTTATTGAAAGTCTTCATAGAATCCATTGAAAAACGGATACCTCCCCACCTCTCTGACCCAAGGAATAACAGTCCTAATTCCTAAACCAAACAAGGACTTATTTTTAGATAATTGGCGCCTAATTTGTTTACTTAAAGATTATAAAATCTTATTGGCTAAAATATTACCGTCTGTTCTGGACTCCATCATAGACAAAACACAATCAGGCTTCATGAACAAAAGGCATATAGGAAATAACATTAGACCCATTTTAGATATTTTAGATTACCCAGAAATGGTAGAGGAAGGTGGGCTCATGCTGTTTGTAGATTTCTACAAAGCATTTGACACCGTTGAGCATTCGTTTATTTTACAGTCCCTTAAAAAATTCAGTTTTGGTAACTTTTTTTCCTCAGCTATTAAAAGTCTTTATAACAATAGTAATAGCTCAATTAGACTACCAGGTGGTATGTCTCCTAGGTTCAATGTCTCTAGAGGCATTGCCTTACCTCTTCCTATTGGTAGACCAGCTTTTGTCTGATCATATTAAATCAAGTGAGATAAACGGCATCAATATTTGTGGTAGAGAACTTATTATATCTCAACTGGCGGACGATACCACTCTCTTCCTTAGAGATAAAAATCAAGTCTCTGGTGCAATACATACCATAGAAAAATTTTCCATGGCCTCTGGCTTAAGGCTGAATATCAATAAGTGTGAAATCATGTCTATTAAGGACTGCATGAAATCTTCCATTTGTAGTATCCCAGTCAAGAGTGAACTTGTTCACTTAGGTATCACAATTACCAAGGACCAACAAAAAAGGACTTTATTGAACTTCAACCCTATTATTCAAAGAACCAGAAAAAAGCTGAACCAGTGGCTTTTGCGGGATCTCTCCCTCAGAGGCAGAACCCTACTGTCTCAGACAGAAGGTTTATCACGGTTAACATATCCAGCTCTATCTCTGTATGGTGACAAAAAACATATTACTGAGATTGACAAGCTACTTTTTAATTTCTTATGGAAAAATAGAACCCATCATGTGAAAAAGTCTGTTCTAACAAATGACTATGAAAAGGGTGGATTAAACTTTATCGATTTCTGTACTCTCAATAATACTTTTAAAATAAATTGGTTGAAACATTTCTTTAAAAATCCTAATTCTATTTGGAATGCCATACCATATCATATTCTATCAAAACTGGGTGGGTTGAGCTATTTCTTAACCTGTAATTTTAATATTGATAAAGTCCCGATAAAAATGTCGTCCTTTCACTGCCAGGCCTTCCTTTAATGGTCTCTTATTTTCAAACACATCTTTTCACCCAACAAATATTACATATGGAACAACAACAACAACAAACTTTATTTATAAAGCACTTTAACACTTCCGAAGTAGACCAAAGTGCTGTACAGAAAGACAAAGACTTACTGTTTAAACACAAATCTTTTTTCTTTTTTCTCTTATAATAAAAATTTAATAATCAATAAAAAATTCCTGTGTCTCCTGGAGATTATGCTAAAGTCTTTCGAGCAATTTCCTCTGGTGTCTGCATGTTATATAGAGCTCAACCAAGATTGGACACACAACAACTAACTTTGTTATCGCTGACTGACACTTCAGTTGGTAAGATTTGTTTTTCTTGTAACAATGGTAAGAACAATAAACTAATTAGATCCCTGTTCAAAAAAGATATTATCACAGTCCCATATGTGGTTCCATACTGGAATAAATTTGTGATAGTCTGGCTCTTACCCAACCGATATTTGCTGACCAACAAAATTAGAGAAATATCATTTAAAATAATTCATAAGTTTTACCCGTCTAATGATCATATTGTAAAGAAATTTAAAAAAGACATTGATGTAATGTGCACTTTCTGCTCTATGAGTATTGAAACAGTTACCCACTTGTTTTGGCACTGCCCTTTTGTCCAGAGTTTCTGGTCTGACATTTGTAATTTTATTGCAGAAAAAGTTGAGAAAGATTTCAAATTGTTTTGGAAGGATGTTCTTTTTGGCATTTATGACCTCAACAGAACTAAGACTAGGCCTAATGAAACTTTCATTATTAATCTCATTATTCTCTTGGCAAAATTTTACATTCATAAATGTAAGTTTGCGCGCTCCAAAACATCTTTTATTGCTTTTAACATTGAGGTCAAGCAATATGTCAACAGGAGCAAGTATTCTCTTAATCAAAAGGCAACAAAAACGGTGAAGGTGTGTAAACAATTTGATATATTTTTGTAAATTCGTACTTCCCCTGGCAAAATGTGATGATGTGAGTCTTTTTTATTATTTTTTTAAAGGAGATGAATGTTCATGTAAACTGTGCAATTGTTGAATTAATAAAAAAAAAAAAGTGTAAAATACCCCTAATGGCGGTCCGTGCATTTTAACCCATTTACTAATACTGTCATTATAATGGCATCACTAAAGAAAACACTATACAATACAGAAACGTGGTGTAAATGACTGCAGTCGAGCCATCCCCTTTTAGCGAAACGTCAGTCAAGCCAGCCCTGTCTTGATTTCGGAGAGCTCCTGTATGCTTTAAGATGCTTTAAGGTAAATGCAAGGAAACAGCGTCTAGATGTCCTCGTGAACTGATAAATGTCAAGTTTATCAGAAAATATTCAGTTTGTATCAGAAATATTCTTAATTCACAAACTCAATCAATTTAAATTATATTTCAGTTTTGAAACGTTAACTTTGTTACAATGTGTTTGTTACTTCCATTCCTCAGACCATAACCATTTTAAAATTTCAAAATAATATTTTTTAATTTATTATTTCAGGACAATTTGATTACAGATCTGATACATTACAAAATAAAAGCCTCATGAAAATTTATAACTTGTGCTGTTTTTACACCAAATTTATTAAATTATTTAAATAAAACTAGGTCAATAAACACGTGGGGTGCACGAGGCAGAGTAGTTAACACTCCTGCCTCACAGCAAGAAGGTCGTGAGTTCAAAACCCGGCCGATTCAAATATTCTGTCTCCGGGCTTTCTGTGAGGAGTCTGCATGTCCTCCACGTGTTACCGTGGGTTCTCTCCGGGTACTCCGGCTTCCTCCCACCGTCCAAAGACATGTAAGTATAGGTTAATTGGCAACTCTCACCCCTAGTGAATAAATGTGAGAGTGAATAGTTGTCTGTCTCTATATGTTAGCCCTGCGACAAACTGGCCACTGTCCAGGGTGTACCCCGCCTCAGGCCCAACTTTTTGATGTGTTTGTGCACAGTCACCTTGATTTATATTTGTTACAAAAACATTTCAATATTTCAGACTGATTTATTTGTAATGAAATAGAATAAGGTTTATGGTCACTATTTAAGACTAGAACACTTTCTTAGTTTAACACTTGTTCATTCTTATTATATTCTATTGCAAACACCCACAACCGTACATAGTAAGAAAACAAATAGTTATTTGTAACAACCAGTGTTGGAGTATTAATGAGAAACAAGCCATCAAACAAGGATTCCTTTTGGAGGCTGGCTCCATTTGTTAAAGAAATAAACACAAATAAATAGAGATACAACACAATGTTGTAAATACGATTTAAAATATTATAGGCATAGTATATTGACTGTACTGATAACTGTGTTTTCAGAAGACTGTAGTTGACCACATGTTACTTACTCAATCACACAAAATATTGACTGAAGACAGATGGACAGACTTGAAGAAGAGCGTCAGAAGTTGGTGTCCTGCAGGAAATCCTCGCACCGACACCGGACATTGAACTGGGGCCAGCTCAGTGGGAAGTACAGCTGAAAGCGGCAGTCATCCAGGCGCAGCTCCTGGAGATGGTGAAACTCACTGAGCTGGGTCCCCCTCTGAAGAAGCCGATGGACACCTCTGCACAGCGCCGAACGGGTTCACACCATTTTTCAGCTCTCCAAAGTAAATAGAGCAATTATCTGTAATTTTGTAGTTTATCTGATTGGATAAAAGCTCCAGCATAAACATACACTGCTGAATGCAGCAAAATCGAGAGAAAAGCTCAGAACTGAAAGAATAGACGATTGGGAATAATTTTATAGAAATTAATGGGAAAAAAAACCCTTAAACCCTTTGTTGAAAGGTTGTTCAGAAGGTAGCCATTTCCTCTCTGTAGTTTTTCATTGAGGCTCAATTGGATCAACGCTTAACTTTAATGTTCCCCCGATGCTCTGTGTAATCGCCTCTGATCAAGTGAGACTGTAGTTAGACTGGCTGTTTGAGCCCAGAGTGGTCTTTATTGAACAGGCAATGCCTCAACTCTGTTCTAAAAAGACCAAGTGCACGATGAGAACATGGCAAACTTGTTGACAATCCCTTTGTCAGCTGTAGCCTCCAGGCCACACCTCTGACATTATAAACCACACGTTTCAGGGCAAACCTGCTTAATTTATTATTGTCTTTAAACAAAAACATTTTAATTTGGTAAAAGCACTTTGTCTGTAACAAATTGACCTTGATTTCAAATACAACTGGAACAACACATGAGGAGCTTAAGACAGTGGATTTCACCTCTGTTCTCAGTGGCAGAGCCAGCTCGACATTGGCTTAAGTAAAATCCAACAGACACACAACTCTGTTCCTCATACTTGTCGGTGTCGGTCCAAACACTGGACCTGGTCCCACTGGAGCTGCTATACCGGATCCCCACACTTGTACCAGAGCATTACATTAGGTTCACTCCATCTTTAGGGTTCATTTGTTTTCTGGCCTCTGCATCAGTTCTACATGTCAGCTAGTGTCACATAATATATTCCTAGTCCATCAGAGGGGGTCCTCATCTCTTCTTCTTACTGTGACGGAGCATCTTCTTCCTGCAGACAATCATGTCATAGAGTTGCTCCAGACCCGGCTGCAGGCCCTGTCCGTCCAGTACAGAGCAGCCCTGCATGTGGTGCAACGTAGACGAGTTAAGCTCATGCAGCGCCAGGGCTTTCTCCACCTGAGCAGAAACAGATTAAGATGCCTTATCAACTCTGTAATTGTCAGTGCTCTGCTGTATTGTAATGCTGTGTGGTTGAGCAGCCTGTCCAAAAACTGCAAATCTGTTCAAAGATTGAGGGCCACTCCCCGTGTAGTGGCAGAATACCATGGTACATGCCACTGTAGTTGCCCGGGCTTTAGCTTGTGCTTGACATGTGTTGGTTTGTTGAGGTGATAAATGATAACAATGTCCAGACTTACAAATATTGTGGTGGTAGTGGTTTATTGACGCAACAGGTGTCCACAAGTCCATATGTCAGGAAATAAAATTCCACAGATCCACGTGTGATCCAACACATGTCAAGCACAAGCTAAATCCCGGGCAACTACAGTGGCATGTACCATGGTATTCTGCCACTACATTTAGTCAAAAACTATTAGGCCTCAGGCCCAGGCTAACTTCCACTGTTTTCCACCCTCACAGGTGCCTCACCTGTCTACTTAAAGGGGTAGCTCCACCCACACTCACAGTGTCACACTCCAAAGAGTATTTTTAAAATTAAAACTGAAGAAATGTGAACATAAAACTAGCCAGGTAAATTGACCAGAAAAGCAATAATTGTCCTTATAGAAATTAATCCAAGTTAACAAAAAAATGCAGATTTTAAGATTAAACCAAAAATGGCCTCTTCACCCTGGATGGACAGTCTATCATAGAAAACACGGACTCCAAACATGTCCCGATTTCTCCCACCTATATATTTACCTCAACAACACAGTTCCTACTGCTATATTTCCAAATATCTGTTGTACTACTGTATTTACTGTGTTGATTATGCTTCAACTCGTTTTTGTCCTAATTTCATGGTTTTCCAACATCATTCAGCGCTGCACTGATCCAGGATCAGTGTTAGGCATTGAGTCGGGAATCTCATTGTTACTTAGGAAGCATTGAATTCACTAGATTTTTTAAATTTATTTACTGGTTTGGCTTGTTTGCATTAAGAATAGACGTAAAATGTTAGCATTAATCCTGTTGGGTCTTTCAGTGAATTGTCTCAGTCCTTTCTGAAGCCAATAGTAGAAGAATTCCTCTATTACTATCATAGTTTTGGGAATTTTATTTTTAAATGGTAATAAATAATTATAAAAGGTTAAAGCAACCTCAGGAAAAGCGTACAACTGTGACTTTGACCATGTTAGCTAACAAACTAATAGCCAGATGTTAATAGCATATAAAAAGTTTACACTGATCTATCTATATTGATATTTCCAACGTCTGCATATTCCTTATTTAGCCATGTATCAAACATTTGTTTCAATACTTCAATGATTTAAGAGAAACAAATTGGTGCTGTGTATCTTCCATTTCGATAGTCTTAATTATACACTACAATAGAGGCTTTTTGCCAACCAAAATGGCAGTGGCAATTAGCCCATCAATTAAATAAACAGAATTATTTTCGATAAACAATATTATTGCGATGTTAAAAACTTGTTTCAGTGTTTACTTTGGGGCAAAGTGCCTTGGTGGCCAAAGGTCACATGACCTGTTATAGGGGGGTAGGGAGCATAGAGAGGTAAATGTAATTTTTCTATTATTAATTATATCTACTACAGTCTACTAGTCTACAATTTTTTTATTGCAGAGACTAAATGCATTCAAAATATTTTAACTCTGATTTGCTCTGCTTTTTAATCTGAACTGTGGACCTATCAACGGATATCAATATCAACAGAAGGACGAGAGATAATTTAATATGCAATATTTATATCATGATTTGTTTGATACCATCACAGTTCTAACTTAATTTAACAAACTAGGGTATTGCCTATGTGTTTAATTTGAATTAATAAAACTAGTAGCTCATTATCAAAGCGCACCTAAAAGGCAAGAGATCATATTTGAGAATAATGGCTAGTCAAGGTCCATGGTAATGCTCAGAGGGAGGAGTTTGTGAAACTCTGACAAACTGTTGCTCATAACGTTAGCTTTCCCTATAGCTTGCTGCTACAAAAGGCTGCTTTTTGAACAAGTTTAAAATGGCCCAAACAGCAGTTCTCTATCTTCATTTCATCTGTAAATAAATATAAATACCAGAAGCATTTTAAACATGGTAAACTAAAACTCTTCACTAAACAAGCTTGTCAGTCCATAATAGATTAGGGGGACTACACACTGTGCAGCGCATATATCGCTTCGCGAAAAATACTATTGCGCAATTGGGCGATAAATTGACTGGAGTAAGAATGAATGTAGAGTAAAAGCATACCTGTGCAGGCGACATGGCCCCCTCCAGATCCTGTTTGTTCGCCAGGACAAGTATAGGCACCCCCTGGTTTTCTACAGAACAGCTGATCCTGTGCAGTTCTACTTTGGCCTCGTCCATGCGTTCTGGCTCTGCAGAGTCCACCACAAAGACCAGGCCATCTGTCCTCCTGGTGTAAGACTTCCACAGGGGTCGGAGTTTCTCCTGGCCACCCACGTCCCATACCTGGTAGGTGGTGCTGCTGCCTTTGGAGCCGCCCATGCTCATTTTAATGCGCTCCATGTTGAAGCCTTTGGTGGGAACAGTTTCTACAAACTCACTCAGCTTAAGTCTGTACAGGAGTGAGGTTTTCCCTGCAGAGTCCAGGCCAATCACAACAATGTGCAGCGACTGAAGAGTGGGTAAAAACGTGCTGCTGGGGGCAATCTCTGTCAGCTGGTTCCCCATGGCTCAGGTCTGTACAGTGGGACGTTGTCCACAGGGCCGTCTGCAGAAAGAGCAGCTTCACTTCAGATACTGACTGCAGACCTGCGGACACAGAGTAAAGACATGAGTAAGAACTCCTTGGGCTAGATTAAAACTAGCATGTGTATGTATGTAAAGTTAACACAAATATGAATGTAATAATAAACATGCAACACAATATTGGCTTATATACCTATTATATGATAGTGAGTGCGGGACCTAATTATTTTAAAAGGTGGAGGTAGGGCTGGGCGATCTATCCCCTCAAAAAAAAAGAATGTTTAAGTTAATTTTGCACACTACATTGCATCCAAGATTAGGACACCTAATTCCGCACCTGTTGAGACCAGTCAGAACCAGTCAGTCATTGCTGACTGGACACATAGTGTAAAAGTAAAAGTTGTTGCAAGGAGCGTCCGGTTCCTACGAGGGGCACGGCCATAGATTACTATTACTTTTGTGTTGTCGAGCTGACCATTTACACAACTCGTTGGCTGACCTTATATTAACATCGTATTGACAAACTTTACATTGGTTTTATAGTTTTTATTCTCGTAGTTATAGTTCCAGAACTTGTACCAAAAGCCAGGGGAGAAGATTTAGAGTAACAATAAAATAAAATAAAAACACCAGTCTTTTAGATGAGTCTTTTACCCTTTGTCCATTTCTACTCTATTCTTTATTAGTGGCTGATGTTTTTGTTGAAGAGTGTATTTTGCTCTGATGAAGAGCAGGAGAGCCTATGTTAGACATTTAGCAGCTGAGCACCACATGAGGCAAACAGCAAAATCAGGTTCATTTGACTTAATAGGTGGTCTGGGGGTCCTCCCCCAGAAGGTTTTTAACAATACAGGTGTAGTGTAGGTGACCAGTGCTGGTAAAGATCGGACTCCGTGTACCTATACATTACAAAACATATTTTTAGTTCAAAACCCGGCCGGCTCAAACATTCTCGGCCGGCTCAAACATTCTCGGCCGGCTCAAACATTCTCGGCCGAGTCTGGTCTTTCTGTGAGGAGTCTGCATGTCCTCCACGTGTTACCGTTGGTTCTCTCCGGGTCCTCTGGCTTCCTCCCACCCTCCAAAGACATGTATGTATAGGTTAATTGGCAACTCTAAAGTGTCTCTAGTGAATGAATGTGAGAGTGAATGGTTGTCTGTCAATGTTTGTCTTTATATGTTAGCCCTGTGACTAACTGGCCACTGTCCAGGGTGTACCCCGCCTCAGGCCCAAAGCTGCTGGGATAGGCTCCAGTCACCCGTGACCCCTAACGGGACAAAGCAGTAGAGAATGAATGAATGAATGAACTTTTCACAGATGCAGTCACTTTTACACTCAATTAAAAATGAACAATGCATGGCCTTGGTGCACTTATTTCCAGCCGTATATCAGAGGAAAGCGGAAATTCTCAGGTTCCCAATGGAGATTTAATTAACATAGAAAACACAGTGTTGGTGCTATCAAGGCATACTTTGCAGTGAGGCGTTGATTGTGCTGCATAAGCTTAATATAGGCTTTTCTTGGGAGTGAGCGGTTCTACCCTAGCCTGGCTCCGCCCTCCTATGTACTCCGCTCAATTTCATTTCGCTTTAGTACTTAGTCTGGGACCAATCAGCGAACAGAGGGAGTGACTTGTTGTTTCCAGTCGGTTTCGGCGCATGACATACGTCACGACCACACGTTAGCGATTGGCTATGGCAGATCCTGAGTGACTCTGGGCAGATCCAATAGTTTTAAACTTCAACAGAGTTCCCGCATACGAGGAAGTAAACGCTTGTCAATGGAGCGAGGCCAGACTCTCTGTACAAATGAAATGTACGAGAGTCTGGTAGAACCAGGCTAGTTCTACCCTGCTCTTTGACGCTGTCATGTTGTTATTGTACCTCAAGCCTCTCTCAAGGAACCTCTTAACCGGTCCTTGAGCAAGGGCGCTGCCATACGGTGAAATACAGCAAAATACAGCAAGATACCTCCGTCCACCAGAGGGCAGACTACAAAAGCGGAAATATAAGGAGAAATCTAATGGCGTAAAGTGTAAAAATCAGGTTTACAGCCTGGTACAAAAGATGGCTCCTGTGTTTTTACTACTATCTGAAAACTATTGTTTTCAGTAAAAGCCGTAAAGCCCGGATGTAACCGCCCTTTTATTGCCCTGTCGTAAGGACAATATTGGTGAATAGGGGACCAATGGGCGAATTACATCCATTTTATAATCAATCTATAGTGTCCCGATGCGTCACATTATTTATATTCATCTCGCGTAAAGGCGGCTTGTGCTTCTGGGATGGAGGGAGTTCTATTTTAATCACCAAAACCCAGACCATGATTATCAAAAAAATGGGAATACTTTAAACAGAGGCTAAATAAAATGGTCCTGCAAAACCAAAATGGCTCACCCCGGCAGCACAACTGAGATGTACTAGCACATCAGACAAAAACCTCCTGGTGCTGTCCGACCTCAAACTGACAAGCCATCTGTGTAACTATTTATTACAATTAGTTTTGGGAGTATTTGTTGCGTTCTTTCCTGATGTGTTTTGGTTGAGAATTCACTCATATATGCTAGATAACAATGGTAATGCTATTCTCTAACAGTATAAGTTTAACTGTAAACGTATATTACTGTATAGGTTACATTGGCAAAAATACAGTTAACTTTTATCTTTTTATTAACATTTACTGGTTGTTAGAAGTAGTTTATGCACACGTAGACCTAAACTGAACTACTAGATTTACATAAACAGTATGCTGTTATCTGAACATTTAGATTAGTGCATTTTTGTTTACTTTTGGGACAAAACAATTAAATAAAACATAATCATAAGTATGTGATTAATAACAAATTATCTCCGTAGTTAAAAAGAATTTAAAATGCTTTCTGTTTTTTTTTTATAATAAAATGACAATTCATTATTCTCTCTGAATTACAATTAAGATTGTAATCAAAGTAACCATATTAAACAATGTAATAATCACAATCAGTTAATTTAAAAAATATGCATATTTACTACCCTATTTAAAATTGTAATATATTTAAAATACTTTTTTATACAATTAAAAAAAAAAACACTAGATTAATAAAAATAATAAAAATAAATAAAATAATCGTTAGATTAGTCGGCAGAAAAAAATTATTGCAGCTATACGGGCCAACTTCACTCATATCTTGGAAGATTAAAAATAAATATAATTTTAAAAAAAAACAAATCAACCTGTACTTTAAATTGAGTTGGAGTTAGGGAAGCCATAAACCCTGGCATCTAAGCCATGCATCTCTCCAAAGTGAGCTACACTTTACTGGGTTTAAATACATGATACTGGTTCATGTTATAATAATAATAATAATAATAATAAAAAATAATTAATATTATTAATAACAATAATAATAAACTTTATTTTATAAAGCGCCTTTAAAGGCAACTTCTCAAAGCACTGTACAAAAACAAGTAATACAAAGCTCAAACAATAAAAGTGACATCAACAATCAAATGCTAATTTAAAAAAATAAGTCTTAAGTCTACCTTTAAAAATGTCGTAGCCCTGTGCTTCCCTAAGATCAGGAGGCAGAGAATTCCAAAGGACAGGAGTATATGAAGAAAAGGCCCTGTCACCCATAGATCTTAAGCGTGTTTGAGGAACAGACAACAAGTCGGATTGTGAAGAACGCAGTCTCCGAGTTGGGGTTTAGGAAGTTAACAACTTATTAATAAATAATAAGGGGCCAAGCCATGCAATGCTTTATATGTCAGCCTCATAATTTTAAAATCTACTCTGAATCGGACTGGGAGCCAGAGTAAAGGACTCCAGAACTGGAGTGATGTGATTGCAACCCTGGACACAGTCAGTATCCTGGCGGCCGAGTTTTGCACATATTGTAGTTTGTTAAGTGTGGGTTTAGAGACTCCGGCTAGAAGTGCGTTACAGTAATCTATCCTAGAGATAACAAAGGAATTCATCAGCTTTTCAGCTACTGATAAATTTAGCATAGGATGTAATCTAGCTATATTTCTGAGGTGAAAAAAGGATGATTTAACTGTACTTTGATTTGATTCTGATTTTATAGGTCTCTAGTCCTTTTGTTTGAAAAGACAAGTAAAGCACAACTGTTCTTCATTTATAGATTTTATGTGGCAACATGTGGTTGGCTATTTCCTGCAAAATATGTATTTAAAGACAGAAGTAGCATTGCTATTCATTTACAGCCATATAAACTGTGCAGTGGTCTATGCATAGTCTGTAGAATAGTATCTATACAGTTCTTGTGGTCAGTCCTAGTGGTATAGGTCAACATATTATTAGATATAAACTGAAATAATATTAAGTGTTAAAAAGTAACATGTTTATTTATTAAATTATTTATTATTTATTCATACCTGTATTACAATAACAGAAAATTAGTTCAAAATCGCATTTACCCTGTCAGCTCTAAGTATCACATTGCATTTACATAACTGTTCAATATTTACAGTGTCTCCCATTTCATAAGATACTGTTTTAACAACTTCTTAAATCCACTTTTACTTTCCATCAATATAACATCCATAAGCAGTGAATACCACAGTAGCATGGCACGATAAGTTAAAGTTCTTTAAGTTAGTATGAGCTTATGGTAGCGTGCAGTAACTTTTTGAACCATGTCATATAAAGTTAAAATGTTTGTCTTAGCTCACAGACAATTTTTTTTAACTAAACATCAGGTTTTCCAGTAAAAAAAACAACATTTCTATCCATCTAATAATAATCTATCTTTATCTAGTAGCCATCCTAGTTGTTTTGCATCTTTTTGACATTTGTATTGTAGTCCTCCCTCTATTTATATTTTTTGTTGTTCCGCAAGACCAAAATATTGGACAGTATTCTAGATTTGATAAAATTAGAGCGTATGTTGTTTTTCTTACCGCATCTGGTTAAAGAACACTATGCCACGTTTAATTATAGATGGACCCTTTCCCATTTTTGTAATTTGTCTATGTCTTTATTCTAAGATAATGTTTATTCCAATGTGAGGCCTAGAAGTTTAGCAACTCCTACCTGCACTACAAGAGTAGGCCTACCCTCAACTACAAATTGGATTTTAAACTTTTGGTGGCACATGGTGGTTTGCTAGATTTCCAGAAATAATATCTTGAAAAAAATTGATGCCTGTAAAAATAAAATAAAAAATGGATTAAGAGTAAGGGAGTGGGAGGCATGGGTCGTCTCCTCTAAGGTCTAAAGAAAGAGATGAACGCCGTAAGTTTATCTCAAAGCTGTGCGTTTACCATCGGTGCGATACATTGACCTCATTTTAATTATATTATATGGAATTTTATTTACAGCATCATGGAACATCATCTACTTAAATAAATAAAAAAACAATGAACGGTATCCAGAATTCTTTATACTAACGTTAACTGGCAAACAATTTCAGTAATTTCCAGACGGACCAGTTAAACGAGTGACCTTTAGTGTTTTTGTTCGGGCACAACCCGCACTCATATAATGTCTAAAAAGTTTTTAACTGTCCTCTTCAAATGTGAGAAGTGACCCAAAACATTTGACTGCAGTGGTTACGCTTTTTCCTGCACAAACTTAAGCATCAAAGACAACGCACAAATGGCAGTGGTGCGAAGACTAACATTAGTTCCTAAAGGCAACAGTCCCAGGACGTTTCGAGCGCAAAGCCGATACTAAATTGTCTAACATATTATTAATATTCATTTCAATCTTTAAACGCATTAAACAAGGAGCCAAGTCAACTGTTTGGAGTCAAAGAATATTCTCGAGAAGCGGGCAATTATTATCAGAAAACTGATCTCGTATTTTCGCAGATTCAACCGAAGTCACACCGACTAAATCCACTCTTAAAACATAAATTGTTCTTACCTTTCCCAACATCGACTAACAATTATTTCTGTAAATGTGTAACGTTGGTCTAATAGCTCTATTATGCCGTTAATAATCTACTAAACTCACCCCAGCGTTATTCCCAAAACCACAAAACTGTTGCCCAACGGAGACAGAAGTGAAGCTGTAGAAAAGCAGCCCTTCCCCCCCACTCACGTGACTCCTGCTGCTTACGTCACTTCTGAACCCAACGATGAAACTCCCCAAGTTAAAAAACCAAAAAAAAGTTGGCTATTCTAAAAATGACGGTATGTTTGTAGCTCCTGGGAACATGAGTGAAAGGTTTTCATTGCTCCTTAACCACTCTGATCCATGTTTTAATTGTAGACACACACTGTAACCAGATCTGAATAATTTAAATAAACTGATGGTGGATGATTATAATCTAGCAGAGGCAGGACAGATGTGTGTGACTGTTAAAGAAATACTTTGGCACAAGTTTCACATGCACCTGGTGAGGAGTGTTGATCTGGAGTATTCAAGAACATTTTTTGGGGGAATTATCAATGTGTGAACAGCAGGCAAGCTTTATAGGTGAGTAATGTCAAATTTTGAGCGTTTTGCTTTTCTCAATAGAAGCTTTTGGTGTACATACGGGTGTTGTGGTGCTTTGAAATGGTTTATGTCACAAAAAGATGAGAATGTAAGCTTTCTAATGATATGCTGCTTGTGCACATGCTCAAACCTTGGCAGTTGTGTACTGGGTGATGTATTGGAAAAAAGTCGAAATGCCCCACTTTGTGCCAGGCTGTAAATGTCTTCTTTGGTAAAGGCCGCAGCATTGCATGCTGCTTATCTCTTGATATTGAAGGATTTTGCACTGCAGCAATAACATTTTTAGCGTTTTTTTACAGTTTTTTTTAGCAATCTACTCTCTATCCTAATTTTCCTTGGGATTAATAAAGTATCTATCTAATCTAATCGTGTGATTTATATATAATATATACTATAATATTATAACAAATCATATTAAATTTGAAGTACGAGAATGCAATCTGAAAGATTATTTAGTGGGTGTAATATTTATGAAATTTCCTATTCAGTAGGCTAAATGCATCATGTGTCCATATTTATTTTTGCATATTGTGTTTTTTACTAAATAAAATCCTGTATTTATAATTTATCTCTTTTTAAACAATTACAAGACAGTTTCATCTAGCTATCACAATACTGACTTCTGCTTTGTGCAATAAAGGCCTGTGTAAAGTTTTCCCTGATACTAGTCTCACTGTGCATACCTGGAGCCAGGCTGGCTGACTGACTGCCCGGTGTGTGTTGTTGGGGCATGTCCCACCTGTGGATATGTTGAATTGGACATTTTCCTTTTTCAGTGTCTGCAGAATATACATTTAAACACAGTCATATCTAGCAGCCATTGCATTTTAGAATACCACAAAAAGCACTCATCACAAGGGTAGCTAAGAAAAAATCTTGATTAAAACAACTTTTATTTTAAATGTGACGAAGGCACACCTGAAGAGAGTAAATTGGTTAAAGCCACTTGTAATTTCCCAGCACAATAAACTCAAATGTGCTGTTGAAGAGCTGATTCTTCATGCTTGCACAGTGAGTCACCGCCCTCTGCTGGATGTAGAGGACAGGACAGAGGATGCAACACTTTATTTCCTGCAGCGTTAGAGCCAAGGTAAAAATGTAATGTGTGTGAAACCTAACCTAACTTTATTTACTGTTAATTTAACAGATTATGTTGATGTTTTGGTTTTCTTAGATTCAATGAAATGCAATTGAATTAGGTTGCTTCAAATGTATAAATTCAGACTTCTGCTTCCACGGACATGATTGTACAGTGTCATATCAGTCTGAACAAAGGAGTTCTTTTGGCTTTCTGTCTTGCAGCTCACTGATCTCAGACGTCCACTGGCTGCTCTCTGTTGTTTAAAAGCTGAATGAAGACGATACTACACTGATATAATAAAGCGGGCATCAGGATGGTTGATATAAACTGTAACCATTACAACATGTTTTGCATCCTTTAACTGTAATGGTATCAGTTGCACTCATACACAGTAGGCCCTCCTCCCTGACTCCTCCCACTTGACGCATCTCTATCTGCTCTGATCAGTGTCAACCTGTTTATGTCCACAGGTGAGTCAAGAATGTTGTTGTTTAGCCAGGACTCAGGAATAGGCACTTTTTATTTTTATTTTATTAAATAGCACTTTTCCACCTACTGTAGTAGGCACTCAAAGCGCTTTACTTACATTAATCTAGTGTTACAGCTGGAACACCACTGGACACAAACGACAGTATGTGGGGGAGGACGGGATGTTATGATGTTTTGGAATGTTTCGAGCGGGGATCGAACCGCCCACCGCCGGTCGAAAGACAGCCTCATCAAAAGAGCCTCATCAATCAGTTCATCAATCTTAAGTGTTAGGGAGTCCACGTTTTTATTAAAGTGAAAATTAAAGTTTCTTCTTCACCACTGGTCTATATTTAAGGGCTGGAGTTGCATGATCACATGCAACAGTCAGCTGTTGTGAGGCACTGTTGAGTGTGACTTTCAAGTCAAGTATGAGTGTCATGTCAAGAGTCCTTGTGTCTGAGAATACACAAGTACGAGCAGGACCGGGATGGGACTTATTTTCCGCCTGGGAATTTTATGTCTAAGACCAGCCCTTATTGAATCTTTCACTGAAAATCTATTTTATTAATAAAATAAGGTAAAATACCTAAAAACATCAAAAGAAATAGGTAAAAAGCATTATATTGTTGCTGTTGATAGATCTGCGAAATAATTTACAATGATTTACATCTATGTTAAATGTATATCTTGTAAAAATAAAAATAAAAACAATAAAACAATACAATATGAGGCCGAGCAGCTCCATTAACCAAGTCACCAAAAGAAGAATGACACGTGTGTTGAAGGGAGTCTCTAACATCACAGGTTACAAGAGAAAGAACTCTCCCAAATGGATTTTAAATGGCAAGCAATTAAAAATGTTTTTGTTAAAAAGAGACAGTTTATATTATTTAACATTTGTTAAAACTTTTAATAGAACAATTGAACACAACACCAAAGTTTGCACTCAACATTGTGTTCAAAAATATTTTTGAATTGCAGCCAGATGATCATTTTTTTTGTGTTTGTTGCTTTGCGCTTGCTTTCAAATCCGCCTCTCTCTGTCACTCTGTGTACCTGGACTGATTCAATACACTGATTCACTGTCCTCTCATGTGATTGGCCAGATTGTATACCCATCCAAATATATATATAGTCCTGCTCCTACCCGGACTTGTGTCTTCTCATTTGCGACATAGAATCGGCTCCAAGAGCCGGCTCGTTCGCAAACTCATCACTGTTAATATAGTTCTCTGAACCTCTACGTCTTGTCACGTGTCACATTTGTTGTGATCTAAAATCATTTACCAGCATTACAAAAAGTTGTCATTGAAGTAAGACCAGGCGCCATGGCAACATTGCAAGAACTTTATCTAGCCCTTTAGTATTTTCACACCTGTGAAACAGGCCCAATTCCTCCATTGTTGTGCTCTCTCACAGAGCTGTCCAGGAGAGTTCTGTGTTGCCTAGGAACTCTCTTTAACAAGGTCAGGGTGGAAAGACACACCAGTCAGTCAAGTCCCACAGCACTCTGAACACTGCAGTGCTCCTCAGGCTGAGGCAGACGTCAGACATACAAATGTACGTGGTAGGTCACAAGTTTTTAAGATTTCTGTTTGTGGGTTTTATGAAGCTTTTGTGATTTACAAATAACAGATGATAAAGATAGATGTATAGGCGGGGTAGCACATTTGCACAGATAAAGTGAAGTGACTGCATACATACACAACACAAGTAGAGATGATATAAATATAGTTTTTACTGTTTTACTCAAATATTTGAATGGACCATGATACTAGAGTACATTAACAACTAGAGTAAAGTTGAAAACCAAATAAAATAGTATGTATAGAATGTATTGTTTGCAGCACACATTATATTGTTAGTATATTATAATTATTATTATAATGGTTGGTAGTGGCCTGGTTGGTAAAATAATAGATTACAATAAAAAAATAATAGTAAAAATGATGACCAAAGAGCAGCAAGGAATTTTTAGATTGAGAGTAACACAATTTCGATTCTCTGTATGTATGTACTGTACATGCGGAAGAATTGACAATAAAGCAGACTTGAACTTGAACTATATACTCAACATATATATGTTGAGTATATAGCTCAGGGAAGGAGCCTGAGCTTGTGCGGGAGGTTGAGAGATACCGACTAGAGATAGTCGGGCTCACCTCCACGCACAGCTTGGGCCCTGGAACCCAAATCCTCGAGACAGGCCGGACTCTCCACTACTCAACAGTTGCCTGCGGTGAGAGGCGGCGGGCTGGAGTGGGCATGCTCTTAGCCCCCCCAGCTTAGCCGCCATGTGTTGGAGTTCACCCCGGTGAACGAGAGTGTTGCTTTCCTGCGCCTTCGGGTCAGGGATAGGTCTCTCACTGTTGTTTGTGTTTATGGGCCAAATGGCAGTGCAGAGTACCCTTCGTGGAGTTCTCCGAACTGGGACTCCATTATTCTACTCGGGGACTTCCACGATCACGTGGGCAGCGACAGTGAAGGGTGTGATTGGGAGAAACAGCCCTTCGGATCTGAACCCAAGCAGTGTGCTGTTATTGGACTTCTGTGCTAATCACAGTTTGTCCATAACCAGTGCACGTGGCATCAGGACGCCCTAGGCCGGAGATCGATGATTGACTTTGTAGTTGTTTCATCTGACCTCCGACCGTATGTCTTGGACACTCGGGTGAAGAGAGGGGCGGAGCTGTCAACTAATCACCAGCTGGTGATGAGTTGGATCCGATGGCGGGGAGAAGGTGGGACAGACTTGGCAGGCCCAAACGTACTGTGAGGGTCTGTTGGGAATGTTTGGCCGAGTCCCCTGTCAGAAAGGTCTTTAAACCCCACCTCAGGCAGAGCTTCGCCCAGATCACAATGGAGGTTGGAGACATTGAGTCCGAGTGGACCATGTTCTCCACCTCCATCAAAGCTGTGGCCGTAAAGTCTCCGGTGCCGTTTGTGGCGGCAACCCCCGAACCCAGTGGTGGACACCGAAAATAAGGGATGCCGTCAAGATAAAGAAGGGGACCTACCAAGCCTGGTTGGCTCGTGGGACTCCTGAGGCAGCTGATAGGTACCAGCTGGCCAAGCGGACTGCAGCCCGGGTGGTTGTGGAGGCTAAAACTCGGGTCTGGGAGGAGCACGGTGAGGCCATGGAAAAGGACTATCGGTCGGCCTCGAAGAAATTCTGGCAAACCGTCCTGCGCCTCCGGAGGGGGAAGCAGTGCCCTGCCAACACTGTTTACAGTGGAGGTGGGAATCTGCTGACTTCAACTGGGGACATTGTTGGACGATGGTAGGTATACTTTGAGGATCTCCTCAACCCCACCGACACGTCTTCCACTGAGGAAGCAGAGGCCGAGGGCTCGGAGGTGGACTCGACCATCACCCAGGCCGAAGTCACTGAGGTAGTAGGGAAGCTCCTCGGTGGCAAGGCACCAGGGGTGGATGAGATACGCTCTGAGTACCTCGAGTCTCTGGCTGTTGTAGGGCTGTCTTAGTTGACACACCTCTGCAACATCACGTGGCAGTCAGGGACAGTACCTCTGGACTGGCAGACCGGGGTGGTGGTCCCACTTTTTAAGAAGGGGGACCGGAGGGTGTGTTCCAACTACAGAGGGATCACACTCCTCAGCCTCCCCGGGAAAGTCTATGCCAAGGCTCTGGAGAGGAGAATGCAGCCGATAGTTGAACCTCGGATCAAGGACAAACAATGCGTTTTTTGTCCCGGTCGTGGAACACTGGACCAGGTCTATACCCTCTCCAGGGTGCTAGAGGGTTTATTGCAGTTTTCCCAACAAGTCCACATGTATCTTGTGGATCTGGAGAAGGCATTCGACTGTGTCCCTTGTGGCTTGTGCTCTGGGAGTATGGGGTCTGGGGTCTTTTGCTAAGGGCTGTCCTGTACGATCAGAGCAGGAGCTTGTTTCGCATTGCTGGCAGTAAGTCAGACCTGTTCCTGGTGCATGTTGGACTCCAGCAGGGCTGCCCTTTGTCACCAGTCCTGTTCATTATCTTTATGGACAGGATTTCTAGGCGCAGCCAAGGGCCGGAGGGAGTCTGGTTTGGGGACCACAGGATCTCGTCTCTACTTTTTGCAGATGATGATGTCCTGTTGGCTCCATCAGGTCAGGATCTTCAGTGTGCACTGGGACTGTTTGCAGCCGAGTGTGAAGCGGCTGGGATGAGGATCAGCACCTCCAAGTCTGAGACCATGGTTCTCAGTCGGAAAAGGGTGGTTTGTCTCCTTCAGGTTGGTGAAGTGGGGGAATTCAAGTATCTTGGGGTCTTGTTCATGAGTGAGGGAAGGAGGGAGCGTGAGATTGACAGACGGATCGGTGCAGCTTCTGCAGTGATGCAGTCGATGTACCGGTCTGTTGTGGTGAAGAAGGAGCTGAGCTGTAAGGCAAAGCTCTCAATTTACCGGTCAATCTATGTTCCTACTCTCACCTATGGTCATGAGCTTTGGGTCATGACCGAAAGAACAAGATCCCGGATAAAAGTGGCCGAAATGCGCTTTCTCCGCAGAGTGGCGGGGCGCTCCCTTAGAGATAGGGTGAGGAGCTTGGTCACTCGGGAGGAGCTCAAAGTAGAGCCGCTGCTCCTCCACATCGAGAGGAGCCAGCTGAAGTGGCTCGGGCATCTGTTTCGGATCCCTCCTGGATACCTCCCTGGGGAGGTTTTCTGGGCATGTCCCACCGGGATGAGACCCCGGGGAAGACCTAGGACACGCTGGAGGGACTATGTCTCTCGGCTGGCCTGGGAACACCTCGGTATCCCCCCAGAAGAGCTGGAGGAATTGTCTGGGGAGAGGGAAGTCTGGGCGTCTCTGCTTAGACTGCTGCCCCCGCGACCCGGCCCCGGATAAGCGGTAGAAGATGGATGGATGGAGGTTTTTTTTTTTATGTTTTATTTTGAATCCGAAACAAAAAACAAATAACAGCATGTTTGTAAGTTTTTTTATTTTTTGCCTCTTAGAAAAAAGATTGCTAAAAAAAAAACAGTTGCTCAAATGCTATTGCTGCAGTGCAAATTTGTCAAGCAATATCAAGAGCATGGAATGCTGCGGCAATTACAACCTGGCTCAAAGAGGGGCATTTCGACTTTTTTCCAATACATCACCCAGTACTAAACTGCCTGGTTTGAGCATGTGCACAAGCAGCATATCATTAGAAAGCTTACATTCTCATCTTTTGGTGACATAAACCATTTTAAAACCATTACGTACACCAAAAGCTTCTATTGAGAAAAGCAAAACAATCAAAATAAATTTGACATTACTCACCTATAAAGCTTGCCTGCTGTTCACACATTGATAATTCCCAACAAAAATGTTTTTGTTCTTGTTCTGTTTGTAAACATCTATAGAATATAAATCCAGTAAAACAATTAAGTCTAAAACACAGACTCAAAAACTACAACTGCATTTCTCAAACTTAAGTTTAGTGTCTAATTTAATTTTTATTTTGACAGCTGTAACAGCCGGTATTTGTTTTGTAAAGTGATTCATGGAGTCAAATATGGCCACCGCAGCTCTCAGCATCAGATTGACACATAATTTGACGTATAGCCAGTGACATGCAGAACATGTGAATGCAGCAAGCAGCTTTCCAGGATGACGAGCAAAGCACATTCAGTGTGTTCAGTTTAGGCATGTGCACAAATATTCACAGAATAGTCAATCTGCAATATATATTCAAAAAATATAAACACTATTAAATTTTTCTTGATTAATTTAATAAATACATTTTATTTAAATTATTTTTTGCTGGCCACAAATTAAATTAATAATTTTAATGAGCAAACAGGCTTTTTTACACAGATCACAACTGCCAGTGTTTTTGTTAGCTGCACTTGCTCTTCCTGTTCTGTTCACTTCTGCCGCTGAGTCATGTGACAACACGGCACAAACACAGGTGACACAGAAGAACGGCTTGTAGCATGATTGAAACTCGACTCCCATCGTTCGTCTTAAAGAACCGTTCAATAGATTTGGTGTGTTTGTGAATGTCATGGCGTCCTCCTCTAAACATAGCAAAGTTTTGGAATTACTTTGAACAAAATAATCAGATTGTCGTGTGCAAAATTTGTTAGGTGAAACTAAGTTATCACAATAGCAAACACTGTTTAATTTTCTGCTACAAAACACAGTATGTAGCCTGTAACTTAATTTTGGAATACAGCTGTGCAGGGTTTGTGATTTTGTTTTTTGGACCATTTTTCAGAGAATATGAATGATGACACTAAAACCTTTATTTCACTCATAGTTAGGTGAACTTGCCATTTATTGTCAAACAACTGTGTTTAGTCTTTTGATGACGACAGAAACTACCCAAATGACCCTGATAAAAAGTTTACATACCCTGGTGATTTTGACCTGTTAACATGCACACAAGTGACACAAACAGGTTTGAATGGCTACTAAAGGTAACCATCCTCACCTGTTGTCTGTTTGCTTGTAATCAGTGTGTGGATAAAAGGTCAGTGAGTTTCTGGGATCCTGACAGATCCTTGCATCTTTCATCCAGTGTAGCACTGACGTTTCTGTCTGAGTCATGTGGAAAGCACTTCAATACAAAGAAGTCAAGAAGACTATATAGAGAGTACAGGGCAAGTTCTCAAGCTGAGCTGTCTGAATGATGTAAGGGGTTTTGATACTGGCAGGGGTTTTATATCTATATATTATATTGGATTTTCACTTGGATTTTCAAAAGTTCTCGTAACACCTGATTGGCTCATTCATATCAGTGGTCTGACAAAAACTTACTAATTAGAGTGAGATGAAGCTTCATCTGGGGGCGTGGCAAAAGAAAAATACAGCAGCAAAGTTAGGAGTGAGTGAGTGCACATCCAAGCCATCCATCCATCTTCTACCGCTTATCCGGAGCCAGGTCGCGGGGGCAGCAGTCTAAGCAGAGACACCCAGACTTCCCGCTCCCCTGACACTTCCTCCAGCTCTTCCGGGGGGGATCCCGAGGCGTTCCCAGGCCAGCCAAGGTGAAAGCTCATTTCGGTCACTTGTACCCGGGATCTGTTCTTTCGGATAGGTGAGGGTAGGAATCAAGCCTCTCTCATCAATCCCCTTATAAGGGCTTGACATAAGGGTGCCACCATACAGCGATTTACCTATGGCCTTTGTCTCCTCTGGTCCTACTGTGGCCTTTGTCGCCTCTGGTCCTACTGTGGCCGGTCTCCTCTTGTCTCACTGTCGCCTCTGTCTCCTCTGGTCCTACTGTGACCTTTGTCTCCTCTGGCCCTACTGTTGCCTCTGTCTCCTCTGGTCCTACTGTGACCTTTGTCTCCTCTGGCCCTACTGTTGCCTCTGTCTCCTCTGGTCCTACTGTGACCTTTGTCGCCTCTGGTCCTACTGTGGCCGGTCTCCTCTTGTCTCACTGTCGCCTCTGTCTCCTCTGGTCCTACTGTGACCTTTGTCTCCTCTGGCCCTACTGTTGCCTCTGTCTCCTCTGGTCCTACTGTGACCTTTGTCTCCTCTGGCCCTACTGTTGCCTCTGTCTCCTCTGGTCCTACTGTGACCTTTGTCTCCCCTGGTCCTACTGTGGCCTTTGTCTCCCCTAGTCCTACTGTTGCTTCTGTCTCCTCTGGTCCTACTGTGACCTTTGTCTCCCCTGGTCCTACTGTGGCCTCTGTCTCCTCTGGTCCTACTGTGGCCTTTGTCTCCCCTGGTCCTACTGTGGCCTTTGTCTCCCCTGGTCCTACTGTGGCCTTTGTCTCCCCTGGTCCTACTGTGGCCTTTGTCTCCTCTGGTGTCACTGTGGCCTGTGACTGGGTCAAAGTGTGCCAAAGTGTGCCTTTCGGAAATCTCGCCTGATCTGTCTGTACTAAACCTCTGTACCTCTTGAGTTTTATTCTGGTTTTCATTATCAGTTTAAAAATTTGCAAGGATAATGTTAACATTTTTTATTTACATGTTATGAAGTAAAAGAGTTGCAACAACAGCATTCCAAAGAGTTACTTATCATAAAATAGTTTTTTTTAGGCGGATATAAAAAATATAAATTTCTGCTGTGTGCCATCTTTATTTTGTCTTTATTAGTAACACATATGCATATGATAACATATTTAAACAAATCTCCACAATTTCCCCCTTTACAATGACACCAAAATGATTAAAATACACCTTATGGTTGCTGAAATATACTAATTTCTTAATTGGTATGCATTTTCCGAGCAGTGGTCTTGAAAATAGGCGTCGGGTGTAAGGAGTTAGCGATCAGGCACCTCCTGGAGAGAGGGGACTGGATGACCTCAATCAACCTGACCGATGCCTATTTTCATGTCTCCATCCTGCCGAGGCACAGAATATTTCTCAGGTTCTCCATCAGGGATCGGGGTTTTCAGTTCAACCGTCTCCCGTTTGGCTACTCCCCACTTTTTTTTTTCAAATGTGTGGAGGCAGCACAGGGGCCACTCCGTCTTCTGGGTCTCTGGATCCTGACTTACCTAGACGACTGGCTTATCCCTTCTCCCTCCCGCCAGGAGCCTGTGGAGCATATGAACAGTGTATTGCGTCACATCTTGAAGCTGGGGTTTGCAGTGAACCAGGCCAAGAGCACGTTGTTGCCAGCTCAACAGGTGACGTACATGGGACTGGAGTTGGATGCACAGACCATGCGCGCACAAATCTCTGTGGAGAGACAGGAGGTGTTCACGAATCTGGCCCAGAGGTTGGTGGTGGCTTCATCGTCCCCGTCTCATCTGGTCCAATCCCTACTGGGCACGATGGTGACAGCTCACCCGGTGGTGCGCCTGGGGCACCTTCATATGAGATGGCTACAACGCTGATTTGCTCTGCTCTGATTTCATCCCAAGCAGGACAGACATGTTCCCGGGACACTCAACGCAAGGGCTGACAGGATGTCCCGAGGTGGCCCTCTAGGCGACAAATGGGGCTTGGCACCCAATATCGCACATTGCACAGATTTGGCGCCGGTTCAGTCAGCCTGAGGCCCTGTGGCCTGTGGCGGACCCCGGGCCCCTCCCCGACCGGTTCGACACACTGCTGCAGGGCGGGGGCTCCCTTTAGTCCCGGCCATTCCTGGCCCAGAGGTTCCCAGTTTGTAGGTCGAGAGGGGGAGACTCATGAGTATAGGACTTCCCCTGGCAGTGGTGTCCACCATCCAGTGTGCTAAGATGCCTTCCACGGACAGGGCATACAGGCACTCGTTGGTGTCTCTTTGCTGTTTGGTGTGGGACAGGACGTTGGACCCCTGTAGCTGTTCAGTCAATATAGTCCTGTAGTTTTTACGGGGACACCTGAATAGTGGTCGTGCCGCATCAACTCTAGCCGTGTTTGCGGCAGCCATCACGACGGGCCATGAGGGTTTTGGATGCTTCTCAGCTTGTAGTCACCCTCTGATTAAGCAATTTTTTCGGAATACATGCAGGGTGAGGCCCCCCTCTATCACCCCTTGAAGCGGCCGGAGGTCCGGCTGCTCTCCCTCAAGACCGCCCTTCTGTTGGCACTATCCTCCGCCAAGAAGGCGGGGGACCTATGCACCTTGTCGGTTCATCTTTCGTGCATGTCGTTCAGTGAGGATGGAAGCCTGGTCCATCTTTGGCCCAACCCAGCATTTCAGCCAAAGGTTATCACCTCATCCTTCCGGTCCAGGGTGATCAGGATTAGAGCCTCTGCCCCCCCTCAGAGGAGTAGACAGCAGATGCACGATTACTTATGCTTTGTCCGGTCAGGGCTGCTATGTGGAGCGCACAGTGGGCTTTTGGGCATCAGACCACTTATTTGTGTGCTTCGAAACCAGGGGGCGTGGAACCCCATTGTCAGCCCAACATCTGGCACATTGGATTTGTGGGGGCATTGGGGCGTCCTACATGGCTCAAGGCCGCCCTCCCCCAGCTGTGGTTGGGGCACACTCTACCCGTGCTCAGCTGGGAGCAGAGTGATCTTCTACAGCCTTTGCCTCAGTAGTGAAGCCAGTAGGTGGGCGGAGCAAGTAGAAATTATAGTTACCTGATGTAACTACAGTTCTACAAGTGTGTGCGTAGCCCACATTCTCTCAGGCCAAGCTGGACAGCTTCCCTCTTTTGAGCTGGTTTGAAGAAGGGAGAGCGTTTGGCAAGGGGGATTATAGAGCCCCTGAGGCTGTGCCAGAACTTTGGCAGATTGCCGTGGTGAGTGCTTTGATCTTTCTCAGAGATCTGGTCGCTTTAGTACTATTACTGCTTTAGTAATAGCTTTAGGAAATAACCTTAAGGTCTGTTAGCCTAGCTCTGTTAATAAAGAGGCAAAAATATACAATGTGAATTTTACTCACCAAAAAGCCATGCTTTTTGACTAGTCTGTCAATGAAGGGCACAGAATACTACAGCAAAATATTCTCTCAGCTAACAACTAGCACTCAGTACTAGCAGACGTTTGCATGTCCCAGGCTAGCGGACGCCTGGGCTCAAAATGGCATTCACATGCCAATCAAAATTTCCACTCTCAAGTTTTGATCTGACTTTCGAGTGAGATTTCAAGCTGCTCACAGATACCCAGACCGCTTTGTATGTTTTTCAATTAAACATCAGACTAGTTTGATTACTTGTTTATTTGTTGAATTAACATGTGGAACCTCTTGGTGGCCACATTGTTCTAGATGCGCAGGTCCAGAATCAGCCTCACTCCCCCGTTCCTCTTTGGGAACAAGAAATAGGGGGAGTAAAACACTCTCTCTTCCTCCCTTCGGTCCAGCTCCAAAATTGCACCGCGATGCAGGTGTGAGGAGACATCCTCTTGGAGGGCCGTGGCCGCTGCTTGAGTTGTGAGCTGTGTGCAAAGGACACTGCAGAAGGGAGAAGTAAGAAGGGCAAACTGAAGGACATAACCCCTTCTCAAAGTCCTGTCCAGCCAGGGCAATAGAAGACCGAGACATCGTGTTCACGCCCTGAACAGGAGGAAGCGTTGGCCCACCCGCCATCCCAAACTCATCTGGAGGTTCGTGATGCGGGTGGTACCCTCAAAAGGGCTGCCCTACCCTCTAAGGAGGGGTCACTGCTGGGGTTGTGTGGGTGGCTGGAAATAGGTTGCTGTCTGAGCTTGAAGCTCCTAGGTCCTGAGGCCAATGGAAAGAAGGGGTTGCCCCACTCCACCAGATGGGACACCCCCAGTAGATGCCAGTGTGGCTTGGGGAAAGCAGGCCATAGTGTCCCCAGCGTCCCCATGGCCCCAGATATCTGCACGTCACCCATGACAGTTGCAGAGTGACACCTGTGTCATTTACCAGCCACGCTTGAGTTTCAGGGCACAGGGCAGGGGAGCGCGTCTTAAGTCCCTCTCCTGGGAGCATGGAATGTGCCAGTACTACTGTAGGTACGTTGGACCCACCTGAGCCAAGTACAATCTGCCTGCGTCGCATGGTGGTTGGGGGCGGGCCGTAGAGTTAGCACAACAGCGCCACATGTTGTGCCACTCATGTCTCGGCTGGAGATGCGGAACAAGCTGCTGGGACGTTTTGGAGGCTGATTCCAGCCGGTCTACAAGAGACTGGATGTCAGGATCAAACAGGGACGAGGTGGAGAGCGGCAGAGGATGCGTATCTGCTCTTGTTGCTTCAGGTTAAGACAGACTGCTCATGCGTGAGCCTGTCCAAGGAGCCCACCAGGAAATCCATATTGCTAACCAATGCCACCACATGAGCAGCGTTAGCGTAGCAGCCCTATAGCAGCGATGCCGTCATCCACCTCCTGGCAGGCTTACCGCTCAGCCAGAGGGTGGATGACTGGAGCAGACACATTCTCACAATGTCTTTGATGGGTGGGACGCCGGAGATCTCGTTCCAGCCCTCCATGTTGCAGTAGCCCAGACATTCCTGGGCGGGGCCTCTCGCCGAGAGTGGGCTCTGCCATTCTCGCTGTGCATAAGGGGCGATGGGCGTCATCAGAGGGCAGAGAGTCACCACACGTGGCCGAGAGCGGGTCTGTGATGCTAGCCCCAGTGTAAAGTCCTCAAGCAGCTGGGGCGGTAGCGGAGTCCCCATGCGCTCCGCAGTGGATGCGAACAGTTGCGGCAGGTTATCTAGTGGGTACCGATGAGCCAGTTGAAGGTCAGGGGCGGAAAACCCAGTGCAAGAGGAGCCATAGTCCTCGCCGCGGCTCTCCCCGTCCTCATTTCCTGCTGCCCAGTCCAGCTGAGGTGGGGCAGCAGATGGGGACACAGCGATGGCCTTGAGCGAATGTTCGAGTGGAGACAAAGAAACTGACCCTTAAAAGCAGCACGCCTCAGCACAGGCGGACCAGGAAGACCGCTCCAGCTGATGTTGCCATCCGAGGCAGGTGAAGCAACAGCCGGGCAGAAGGAACAGCAGGAGCGTGCCCGACACATGTGGGTGACAAATCTTTTCTTCTTTTTCTTGTATAATCTTCACTCTTTTATTGATTTCAGAGGTGCTAATAGAGAAGAAGGGAAAGCGTTAGGCTGTGCCAGGACTTTGGCATGATTGGCGTGCTGAATGCTTTTGATCTTTTTTTAAAGGGCTGGCTGGCACCAGAGAGAGGTAACCACTAGCATAGCCCGTATGTGGGCGGAGCACACGAAGTAGAAGTAGTTTATTTGTTCTGAACATCACACTATTATGTGATTTGTCAAAATTGAGAGAAAGGTTTATGATGCTTTACTCTCACATGCAGATTTAAATGTTGTCATTGCTGTCTTAAGGTCATTGATGCTATCTTATCCTAATCACGACAGATTTAAATCCTATATTAATAGAATTGTGAAGCACTGCTAAGACAATTTCTAAACTTATGAGGTGGATGGAAGAGTCAGAATAACTATTAACTCTGCACTATTAAAATACAGTGTACTCAGGATATGTTAAGAGAATTTTGGTTACAGATTAAATGAGCAGACGATGGAGCCGGCATATGATTTGACAATAATAGACAGGTTTAATCTTTGCAAAGAGAAGCAAAATGGACACACATGAACAATGGTACGTGGAAGGTTTTGCTTAAAGGTGTAAAAAATACATGAGGCTTTATAGGTTTACATTATGCCCCCCCCCCTACTCCAGGGTTGTGGATGGACGTGTATTGAGCTGACGTGTCAGTCATAGATGTGTGTCTAAGTGTACAGGACAGAGTGTCCCTGTACAATAATTAGATGTACTTGTGTGTGGCTAAGCATGTGAACTGGAGCAGGAGTGAGAGCATAATATATAACATTAATGGAGATGTACAATTCACATAACATTCCCCCCTGTTTATGCCAGACATGGCATAAATCAAAATCCCACCTTTATGTGAATTGTACGGCCAGAAGCGAAAACCCGGCGGGCAGCTGACCTAGCCTAAGTACATTTGAACCATTTGGTAAATGACCTATTGCCGGGAAAAAGACCTTCTGGCGCCCCTTCTGCCAAAGGCGGCTATTCAAAAACAAGGCCTAAACTATAAAATATGGGTAACTGAACAGAAGAAAAGATCACAACAATTCAGAACAGAAAAATCACAAACTATCCTGATCATTTAAACTAAACAATATATGTATCAATCAAAAACATGTCATCACTCCAAAAGAATGAAGAAAAAGTGCCAGAGGTTAAGCTGGTCATCCCATCGTACTCAAGATCTCCGGCCTGACCCTGCCTATCCAGTCATGACCCTATAACGAAAAGAAACATAAACAGGAGTGAGACATATGCACATTCTTAATGATTAAAATCAATTCTCTTAAGCATAATAACTTCAATGAACCATACGACCCTTAGGACTGTAGTATGATCCGTCCTGGAGCTGTTGTCCCGTTGGTGTTCATGCAGATGTTAATGTCCTTCAGATATCAGAGTGTTTATCTGAGGTCAAAGGACCACAGTCGTTGGGCAGGTGCATGTCCAGGAATGTTGACCCAGCAATGGCCACATCCATCAATCTCACCAACAAGCTCCGGATACATGGAAATCAACACAAACAAAAGTTATAAGACATGAAAGTGCCACACAAGTACATCTCAATACAAATTTAAATATATTTTAAATCTGTATCCAAATATTTTGTAACTATTTTGTAGAACCAGGTCACAATCCATTACTCTATTCCAGAATCCTCTGCCAATCCTTCTGCAGAGTGTGAAGCTCTTTCCTAAAGGCTTTAGTTATGCTGTTAACTACACCTTTGTTACTTTGGATGAAATCCTGTTGTAGATCTAACCTTTTCAGCTCATAGCAGCTCAGTGCTATTTGTTCTGTCCAGTCCTTGGACCAGGTTTAATTCATTTCCAGTTTTAATTCACAGTTACAGCATTTTTTGTGCAATTCATAAACCTTTGTTGGTTATAAATCTAATTAATTTAATCCACATTTGCATAAATTGTCTCAAAGGTAAAATTCTAATTTGAATTTTAGCATTATAATCATTAAGGACACCTCGAAGGACCCCCCTGTTGTCGATGTAAATGGGGCTCTCAAATTATTAATATATATATATATATATATATATATATATATATATATATATATATATATATATATAATATAGGTAAAATACTGTGTACTCAGTACACAGTATTTTAACTCTTTTGTTTTTTGTTTGCTATGGACAAACTTTGTGTCTGAAACAAAGGTTGATTATTGCTAACATTCTTACAATATTAATAAACCTGTCAGTATGATTGGGGCCATTATATTTGACTTGTCTGTGTTGTTCCTGTAGGAGGTGATCCAGACAAACCTGAACAGTGCTGGTGAAGACCAGACTCCTGCCACTTCTGTATGACTTTTTACACACCAGAGAATAACAAACACTTAACACTTAACAAACACTTTATGTGCATTACACGAATGCTATTCTAATGATATACATTACAAAACATATTTTTACACCATACTTTTCACATGTTCAGTCAGAGTTTTCACTCAATTAAAAACAAACAATGCATGGCCTTGGTGCACTTATTTTTCACCTGTGACATCCTGTTGTTTTTATTTAAGGCCATTTTAAAACACTCAGCTGAAAAGCATATTGTGTTAATAAGAAACAGATAAATATTTGAAAAAAAAACTAATTTAATGTGTTCAAGACCTGGTTGATACAACCGTCAGCAATTAATTAGTAAGCTTTTATAAAATCAATTCATTCATGTTAAATTATGTAGACAATGTCTAGTTTAGGAAGAGTGCAGAGCCATTATGAACAGTAAATATTAGTACTGATGTAGTGTGGCTGTTTTCTATTAAGTGTCTAGTTCTGAAGATGTAGTATAAAACACAGCCTGAGGTTCTTCTTTGTCACATTCACAGGTTTGACTAATCTAATCTTCAGGCCACACCGAGACAGAGACAAAAAATACTTAATATAAACACAACTAGTCATCCAGGTGACACTAAAAGAATTAGACATTAAAAGTGGATCTGAGAGTTGTCTGAAGCTTCATCTGTGTCCAGTGCCCACTGTCTATTTTATAAACCAGTTCATGTGTAAAGGTAAATGCCAGTTCTTTCTAAAATGCTCCACATTTGCAGTAGGCTTCTAGGTTTACCACTGTATGAACTAAAATATCATGTATAGCATTATATTTCTACTACTAATATTTCTGCATGTTATCTGCTTAAATATTACTTTTTTATTATTTAAGATAGTAGTGATGATTTAGGTTAGTGTAAAAATGTGCTTAATGTACAAGAAATGCAAAAAAGTGTGAAATATTTCTAATTTTTTACAGAATTATCCCTCAGGATACAGAGAAATCTTACAACCATCAGTTAAAATTGCATCCGTCACACAAGTAAGAGACTCAGGAGGGATAATAATCTGGATAAAATCTGAACTGGCCGTAGAATTATTTAAAAGACACCTACCTTCTCAGCTCTTGTGAACAGCTCACATTTTTTTCAAAACCAGCTTGAAGAAATTGAAAAATATATAAATTCACACAAATTTTGGGATAAATGGAAATTATTATACAAACCAAATCAGAAAGTTCTGGCAATCCAAGATGGATAGGAGTAGAAAATATTTTCCAAGATATATTTTATTGCTTTTTTATTCCACACCTGAAGCATGTCACATTAGGAGCTAAAGGTGAATGAACCAGCAATAAAAAACAAAAACAGCAATAAATGTTACCTATTCTTTGGAAAACAGGAGACATAAATTTGTGAAAAAGCACCAGGCAAACATAGATGCAGGACAGAGATATTCTGTTGCTTGGAGACGGTGCTATCAGAGACATAAACAACAGTAGATTTGTTACATGCAGTGGAACCTGATAGCTCCTATGGTCACTGATATAACAGCACTCCTCCCCCAAGTCACATCCAAACACACAAGGATTTACCAGCTGATAGTACACGTGGGGGCAGCTGACACGAGGAAGGGAGAACCTGGAAGTGCAATCCTTTATCAATGGACCACTCCCAAACATCGACAAAAGGATCAATAAATTCAGTCGGCTGCTTGCACTAAATACATGTCTGTCCAAGGCCTGCGAGACACTTTATTGATAACTTCAACTTGTTTTGGCAGCGTGTAGACCTGTTTAAATGAAAGGGCCCACACCTGAACAGAGGAGAATCTCCTGCACTCCCTGAGACACATAAATGGTTCTGGGCTCACTCTTGAACAAAGTAAGGGTCCTCTGAGAAGCCATCAGCCACTGAATGAGAAAAACACTCCAGCCTCACCAACCAAAGATCCTCCTCTGACTGGACCACCATCAACACCTGCACTACTGAAATGGACCCCCCCAATAGGACCCTGGACCCCCCCAGTAACATCAAAACCTTCTGCGGACCTCACCATCTCTGTCCTATCCCCGGATTCATCAATGGGATTTACAGATCACCTGGAAATGTTGGGAAAATCTGGAATTAAAATGGTACTCCTTACACCTAACCAGGTCATGGGTTCTATCTTCATCCCTAAAAACATCACCCCCAATACCACCGAGGAGCACCACTTCTCCAACTCGGCCAGTACCTAGAGTCCAAAGCATCCTTGTTAGCCCTTGACTAGCATCAAGGCTATTAACAGTGATTCACCAACCAATCACTAATCACAAACACTCCCCCCAGCTCCATAGCTACAGTCAGAAGTCGCAGATTGGAGAAGAGAATAACAGTTAGATTGTCTAATCAGACAAACCTGATTCAAATCCCCTGCAAACAGATAAAGTCTGGTCCTGCTCAAACAGACTTGAAACTTGCAGTGTTCAATGTCAGGTCTTTGGGAAAGAAATCTTTTTTAACAGAAACGTGGTTAAAAGACTGGAAATGCGGCCCCTATTGAATCCAACCCATCTAATTTCACATTTGTATCCAAAATGCGGGAAAACAAAAAGGATGGGTGTGTGTGTGTTTCTTAGGGATAATATTCTTATCCAGAAACTATCACTTGAGTAGTTTTCATCATTTGAGTATGTGTCATTCAAAATGGAGTTGAGGTTTCCTCCATCTATTTTATATGTTGTTCTTTACAAACCACCCCAACAATCTCATGATTTTATTGATGAGTTTACTGAAGTGCTTTCGGTTATCTGCACAGAATATGAACAAATAGTCATATCAGGTGATTTTAATGTGCATGTGGATAATGTTTCCAAAGAACTTTCTTCTATTGTTGATCCTTTTGGGCTTTGTCAGCATGTTAATGAGCCGACCCATAACAGAGGTCACACTCTGGACCTGGTCATTACTAAGGGTGTTCATATTTCAGATGTCACTGTGATTGATGTTGCTCTGTCTGATCATTCTTGTGTCTTTTTCCATCTGTCCATAATTCCAAAACTTGCTGTTGGACCTACAGTTGTTCAGAAGAGGCACATTAATGATAACACCAGGACACAGTTTATGGAGGCAATCAGGTTTGAAAATGCCTCATCAGGTCAAGTTGATGATCTGTTGAATTGTTATACTTCAGGTGTTTTAAATGTTATGGACGCCATTGCTCCTGTTAAGGTTAAAGTGATGAGGAAGAGGCAGAAGGCTTCGAGGAGCAACGCTCCTTCTGTCAGGGCACAGAAAAGGGAATGCCGAAAAGCCGAATGAAAATGGTGTGAATTGAAACATTATATAATAATAATAATAATAATAATAATAATAATAATAATAATAATAATAATAATGTATTAATTATTCTTATGTTTCTTAATCTAAATCTTGTTAATTGTCTTTTATTTCTGTAAAGCACTTCGAGTTACCCAGTGTATGCATTTGCCTTGCTTTGCCTTGCCTTGTTGACATATCTTTCTTGCTTTGCAAACGTTTTCATTACATTGTATGTAGACTCAGCAGTATTTATTTTCTCTGACTCTTCATATATATTCGTTATCTTCTTTTTAAGTCTAAAAATGTAACACTCTCTTCATTTTGAGTAATACGTACTTAATACGTACTAAAGAATTATGGCTATGATCAAATCATCACTACTCTCCCCGGCATCTCGTAGAGCTGTTATGAGGTTCTGTGCTCTGATGAGACTGTAGCTTGTCAAAGACGTTCACTAGTGTATATAATACGGGGCTTGCTTTTTTCCGAATAGTGTTCCCTCAAGATTTTCAATGCCTTTCCGCCGTTATATGTAGCAACATGTCTTATTAGCAACAGGCTTTTATAATCAATTATCAAAAAATGTTCCAGAAACCTTGTTTCCCAAAGGTAATACTTGTCTTCTGATCCATCAAAGACTAGCTGTGGGGACACCAATCAAGATGTACAATTCATTATTTTCTTATCTCCAGGTCTTGTGCTTAGCTGAACTTGCATTTTATAATTAGCTTGTAAGCTCGCATAATATGTTGCGGTTACTATTTCTTCCGTATGCTCCGTGTAATACTTTTGCTTTACCTACATTTGCTTTACCTTCTTTTCTTTGCCGAGTTATTTACCTCTGCTTTTGCCTTGTCCACTCCCGCACATATCCAGTTGTGCTTCGGTGCCTCGATGTCTGGGTGTTTGGGCCCATAAGTGGTTACAGCCTAAAACCTTTAATAATTATGGCGAACAAGAAGAACAACAGAGTAAGAACTGAACAACTCTACAAAATTATAGCTTTACAACATACAGTAAACAATAGCACAATACTTAATAACAGCAATTACTGAAAATGCACAGTCTCCTTTTGTTTTAAGGTGAGATGGAGAAATTGTTAATAAGTGCTGGGTGAAAGACCTAAGGGACCAAGGGGCGGTGTAGGATGTTAGTTATATATTGCGGGGCTGAGCCATTAAGTGCTTTAAAAACAATAAGAGTAGAGTAATTTATTCTCTATCTAATATTCTTGGCTAATTTATCCAGTAATTATCGAGTCATTTATTGAGTAATTATAGTCATGAAGATATGAGTCATTGATAACAGGGGAAAAGGGCAGTAAAAAAATACTGTGTTTACATTGAACATCAGATTTGATCCATACTTGGGGTATGGTAATATTTTGAATAAGGTATTCCTGTATACACTGTGTGCAAAAAAAGTGATTATTTTGACCATATCATCATTTCATCCATCATTTCCAACACCAAGCTGTATAAACTTGAATCCTTATTGGATTTAATGCATATCACGTGATGTGTATTTGTGTAACGAGGGAGGGTGTGGCCTAAGGAGATCAACACCAAAAAGCCCAAACTTCACTTTTACTACTTGAGGTTTGAGGATTTGTTAACATTTTGGATTGACCAAGAGCCTAATAATTGTGCACACATGTTAAAAGCTTCTTTTTAGTGCATACTGTGTCTTTGATAACTTATCAGTGATAAGAGCCCTCCTTCTACCTTATTAAGATGATTATCTTCCCTAAAATAACATACCCAGTGTCAGTGCTCTTTTTGTTCTTGAGTCCAAACGATTTTAATAAAAAAAAATAAAGCTTTGTCAGATTTAATTTGTGCTGGAAAGAAGCCCAAGTTAAAACTGGATTTTCTACAGCTCCCAAAAGAGCGAGGTGGATGGTGGCTACCTAGGATTAAAAACTATGTTCTATCAATGCATGCTAGAATTATTTCCATATTGGCAGTTGAACATGATGAAATGTGGTTTGAGATGACCTAGAAATCGTGAGGCAAAGACAATTATATATTTACCAATATTACTAAAACACAGAACATCTAGAAGAAAATGTTTGGGGAGACTCATAAGTTAGTTTTTTGACAACATTTAAAATCCAGACCTCTCAGCAGCTGACATCAAGAGAATGTATCATCTATGGGACAATGGCAAACTTCTCACTAGATCCCATTGTCTCTGGAAATGAAAAGATGCTGAAGTGTTCTGACAGTATGCAGAGAAATGAGTCTAGTGGTAGGGCAGACACTCCTCTCCAGTCTGTTAGGTCATATAAATAAGGTTTTGAAAACACAGAGGCTGCTCAGTTCTTTCTGATGCTGGACAGAAAAGCCATAATGTCCAAATGCCCAGCTTTGGAGATTTACTTGTGTTTGGAGTGGTAGCTCTAGAGAGTATTTTTATCAGGTTTATAAAAGTGAAGCTAAACATGATTTTAACTACAATAGATAAAAAAAAAAAACAATACTTAATTGACCTCAAAAATGTTTTGGATTGGATAATAACGCACTATATAAATTTGATGTATTATTATTATTATTATTATTATTATTATTATTATTATTATTATTATTATTATTATGTTTTACGGATTTGAGGTTTTAGATTGCTGGCATATTAGGGCATTAAAAGATACCCGAAAGATAACAAGAAACATATTGTGGAGATAAAAAAATCTATAATCAGAGGATATAATATTTATTGGGGGTACCACAAGGATCAATCCTTGGAAGTTGACAATATAGTCTGTATTGTCAAAAAGTAATTGAGAAATATGTGGAGCCAAAAGAAAGAAGAGGAATATTGATCTCTAAGTAAATAATTAGTTAACCCACACTCCCTTAAACACAATGTACTGGTCAAAACTGTTTTTCCACCAATTTTTTAAATAATTTAAAAGTAATTTTAACAAAAATCCATCTTGCCCTGCTCAGGTAAATGCAATTTCTCAAGAACTGCTGCTTGTCCGGACCAATGGTTACTAATCATCTAAAGGGCCTGCCCTATGATTCTCACTCTGTTGTTCTCGCGGTGTAACACTGGTGAATTGAAGCTTAATGTAAGTTGAATAAAAGCTTTAGCTAAATGCTTCTGTTCAAAAGATCATCTGGCAATTTAGGTTAGAATATCACCAATACTTACAAACAGTAGTTATAGTCAAACATCTTAAAGTTTCAGCTTATCTCAAAAGCAGTAAACAACAATAATGGCCAGTAGATCAGAAGTTTCAGACTCTGCAGAACTCTGCTGAAACAGGGCTTAAAAGTTTTCCAAACCACAACAGTTGTGATGCTGTCCTGTTCTCTCCTGCTCCATCAGAATGTCAGCAATGCACTGGGAGGCCAGACGGAGGCAGAGAACTCTGGAGCGCAGGGCTGCCCGAGACAAACAGCAGGTATGGCTGCTTAGTGTGGTGTGATGTCATCTGGATGTCAGTGTAAAGTGAGCAGTGTGTGGTGTCAGCTATATTTCGGACTATGACAGCAGTATTTATCCTCTTGTGTGTCAATAGAATTGAGTGCAATAGAAGCTGAACTTTCAAGGCTTGATCTGATCACACCTGCATTTATCACTACACACATGACTACCAAAGTACCAACACTTTCAAAAATGTTTTCAAAACAGCTCAGTGTATCTCAGTGTAGCAGGAGAACTTGGTTGCAGAGTGTTCAGCACTCCTACGTCACACCAAGAATCCCTCAGCCACCTTCTATGTATGTGGATGAATGTGACTGGAAGAGTATCTCTAAAGCCCCCATTTACATACATTTCTGTGAAACAAAAGTTGTGTTTTAATATAGAATATATATCGTATTTAAAGAGGACTTAAATAAAAACTAAATTAATATAAAGAAGAAAGTAAACCTTGGTGTGTAGCAGTGCAAGACGTTGTAACAGCTGTATGCTGTAACAACCTGTAATTTTGGGAAATAAATTTAATTAATAGAGTTTTGCCAATTTCCTATAATTTAGGGACTCACTATTTAATGTCATTATTTAAAGTAAAATTGCGTAACTTTTAGCAAGTAGCATCACATCATTTTAAAGTCCCAAAATATAAATTCTTGTATTGATTTAATGGTTTTTAGACACGTGATTGGTAGAATCACTCCTATTTCACTGACACATTACCCTCAAATGGACGGAAAACTCTGATATAAATGATATACTGTATAATTCCATGCCACGAGCAGACCTCTCCTGAGAGACTCAAATGGAGCAGAAATAGGTTTATAAACTGAACCCTAGCAGAGTTTTATTTATACAAAATGCACTAAAAATACCTCACTTTTTCAGAGACCTGTTTTTCTTCCAAACTTGCCGGTTTTGGATAGTTACCTCTTTAAAACCAACACAGTCTCTAGAGAGATTTAGCTACCATAGTAGCGAAAGGTTACAATGCAGGGTGTGGTCTATGTTGTTAAGTATAGCATCTATCCTGTTGTGAGTCTGTTGCCCCACTGCTTTAAGCAGAGTCTCGAAAGCTATCACCTATAGTTTAACCAGCCCTCTCTATTAGTTTTCAAGTCACCTTTAACATAAAAACTTATTACTGATGAAAAAACATTTGCAGCAGTTTACTGTTTCCATTAAAAGACGTTTGCAAAATATAGCTGCCTTTGGCCTTTTCTATAAAGTCCATCTGTACATCAGTTTGTGCTTAAAGTCAGTGACCATCTCATTTGTTTTGGAGGTGTTGACAATAAACATATTAATAACATATTGGTATTATCTTGATAATAAAACATTTAGCATGTATCTCTTAGAAAAACTTTTTATCCAAAAAACAAGATATACTTCATTAAAAGAAAAAAAGGTTTAAGTAAAAGCATCTGGACTTTAGATGTATCTCTAGAGGGAGGAGTTTCACCTGAAACCAAACCTGATGGACCAGGCTGTTCTGGTCTCACAATTGTTGGCCATGAAAGGGAAGTGTGACTCCTGATGTGGGAGTCGTTAAGGCTCTGGAAAGGTGTTAGTGACACTTTTCCATTCAGGTGTGTTGGTTGTTCTAAGGTGAGGCTCTTTTGATTTAGGTTTCACAACACTGTTATAAATACTAGGCAACATGAATCTGAGGCCACCTCCTCTGTTCAACGAGCAGTAGAGTGGCCATCCTTCCACCGGATCGTGGGCAGTACGACATCCCAAAACATCATAACATCCCACTCTCTCCCACATACTGTCGTTGTGTCCTTGGGCAAGACACTTAACCCACCTTGCCTCCAGTGGTGTTCCAGCTGTAACAAAAAAAACTTAATGTATGTAAAGTGCTTTGAGTGCCTAGTACAGTAGGTAAAAAAAACGGTATGTATATATAAAAAAAACAAAAAACGAGGGCTTTTCCAATGGCTTCCTTCACCCCTCTCTCAAACCATCTGGCCTCTCTGGACAAAAGTTGGACATTGCTGTCCTTAAAGGAATGTCCTTCCTCTTAAAGGTGGACTCAGGTCTACCAGGATTGTCTCTTCTGTGCTGATACATCCTCTTGTGAAGCTGTTGTTTAGTTTCACCGACATAACTGTCACTGCACTCTTCACTGAACTGCATTACTCTGTTTGTGTGTGGGTATCTTGTCTTTAGGATGAACCAGTTCCTTGTGTTCCCTGGTTTAAAGTGGACTGGAATGTTGTGTTGGAAGTTTTTTAGATAAACCATACACTTAAGGGATAACTACACCCTTCGCTTTTGTCCCTGGTTCCTGTCTGTTTGGTTTCTGTGTCCTCTTGGTTTTGTTGAAAGTCCATTTGGGGTATCGACAGTCTCTCAGGGCTTTACAGATGTGTTGTTCTCCTCCGAGCCAGGGGAAACTCCCTCTAGAGATATAAGCTCAGCTCTCTTTCCAGTTGATCTCAGAATTGAAGTCTATTGGAATTAGAGACGTCTTCACCTTAAAAACTGAGTTCAGATGCTTTTACTTAAACCTGATTTCAAGATGTCCTGGATGACTGAGAACCTTTACAGACTTCATTAAAAGAAAAAAATATTTATGTTTTTCCTTAAGGTAAGGGTTATGATCCAGGCGATGACACAGGCGGTGGTCGAATAAAACCACTTCTTCTCTCCAGGATTCAAAAGTTTGGTTTTGTGGCATTTAACACCTCCCAGGTCAAAAATACCTTTGATGACTGATTGGGATTTCTGAACTTTGTTCAAGTAATATTCAAGTAATAATACAATAAAGAAAACATAGACAGCAATATTGTAGTTTTAATTTGTACCTTCTGTTGCTACACATAAAAAGGACAGCAAAGATGAGATAAACTCTTGTAGTCTTTCTTCGCTTCCTTATTTATGTAATAATGTGGACCTATTGGATAAAGGTTGCCTTAGCCTCTCTATAGCACTGAAATATGCTCTATATTTCATGTCAGCTGAAGAGACAACATCACAATATATTATTTGTGTCTATCTCCAGCTGCTGCAGGAAGAAACTACACACGGCAACACTGTGACTGAGACCAGCCTATCACAAGAGCAAACAGGTATTGTGTGAGAGAAGGCATGTGGTGCATCTCTGCTCCACCTTACAGCTCAGTAACTGTAATCTAAGTGAAAAGTCTGGTGTCATAATATCAAAGTTTCTTCTAAATCTATATATTATATATTATAAAAATATGTTGATAAGGTCTAATAATAAACTGCTGTTTCTCCAGTCCCTGGCAGAGACATTAGAATTTGGATTGGGCCTTGGTCAGAGTTATAATCATAGCTCAATATCCATCTAGCCTAATGCTCCATTCTTATGGACTTGATTTTAAACAGAATTTAACCTTTAATGAGCGTGAGCTTGATCATGAGGTACCGGCTAGAAATAGTTTGGCTTGCTGCTTGGGCATGTCCTTTGGTGTATTAAGTAAACATGATCAGTGAAAATATTTCAAATGAAGGCCCCAATAAAAGACTTGATAAAGAGTACAATCTCACTTCAATGAATAGGATTAACTTAGTTACCAGGGTTTAGACAGCCATTCTCTACAGTGTTTCCACTGCGGGAGGCCTCATAAATAATTGCTCTTTTTCTCACATGAATGAGTGTGTCCTGGAGCTGACAGATTCAGAAACAGTCATGTGATCTGCTCAGCTGTTACTTGATGCTCACTGCTCTGCCTTAGCCCTACATAGTCTAGTTGTTATAGGATTACTGGGCCTGTATCTATCAATAAGGTGCTAAAAGTACTATCTACTTGTGTGAATAGTCACCAATGCCACAAAAAGTTTAATATAGGTGCCAAGCCTCTTGATTTTGGACTACTTTGCTGTATTTTGGAATTAAACACATTGAACTTTTTGTGCTGAGTTGTGCATTTGAGTCCACTCTCTTGAGTACCCTCCCGTCACAGGTGTAGCAGCAGCAACTCTGACGTCCTTGGTGTACATTTACACTTTTAAGTGCGTGCAAAGGGTGGTCACAATGTCCAACGATAGTTCTTGGTGTAAATTCATGGTATGGCAGTGGGAGCTAAAAGACCAAGCAGATGTGTGGGAAATAAAGCACAACTGTCCATGTAGGAAAATAGAAATAAATCCCACAAGACAAAAAATATGATGTGTGAAGATGCAGAAAGTGCCTTTGACGCTAAAGTGGCGAACCCAACTAAGAGGCCACAGCAGGCCGAATGGCCGATTGATTTTGGACCATCAAAACACACAACATGTGAATAGGATGTTCTTCAAGACAAACAGCAATTGAAAGCAGTCTGTGAAACTCAGTGACTGTAGGGTGGTTGAAGCCCTAGGACATGGCAATATCAAAATGAGACTGACTTTTAAAGTAAGGGCTGTAAAAATGTGAGGATCTGTCTTTTCCAAAGCTAAATAGGAAACTTTTGTCGGTGGGAGCTGCTGTCAGAAAAGGAAATACAATCAAGTGTTACATACACATAAGTCTCGCTGCTGCATACATGAACAAAATGGAACCGCTGTATCAGCGGGATGTCAAAGGAAATTGATCTGTCTGTCATGGTTTACCAGCTATATCGGTAGCACAAGACCTGGGTTACACCACCAAGCTGAAGGAATAAAAGATCTGATAAACAGAGTGGGCTTCTCTGCAGAAAAAGATGTTCCTTTCTGTGAAGGATCTGTGGAAAGCAAGCTGTCAAGAAGACAAAATTCAAATCTAGAGGCAAGAAAACTCCATAACTCATGTTGAAGCAGAGGATTTTATCAGTGCAGTGTGTTAATATTTAAGAATTCAAAGAGAATGAGCCTCTGTGCTGTCTGTGTTCTGCGTTTGTTCTTTGCGGACTCAGTGTGCCACTCAGGGGCAGCGCTGATTTGATTTACTGTTTGTTTGTTTATTTTCACTTAATTTGTATTCTGTAATTAATATTGAATACTTTATTGAAATTATTGAAAATCAATAAAATATTGTTTAAAAGAAGATGGACAAGAAGAGGAGAACAGGAGCCTCATCAAGAGCTTTTATAGCCAAGAAAACTCACTCATTCTAAAGACCTACAAAACTAAAGAGATGGTGATTGACTTTAGGCACAAAACACACCCAACTCAAACTGTGACCATCAGTGGAGAAGATATTGAAATAGAGAAAAAGATAACAAAAAAACAAATAAAGAGAGCTGGTTCAACTATAGGTGTTAGTTTAGATAGTGTGGTTAAAGGAGTGGAGCAGCAGACAAGACAGATGATATACTGAACAACATGGACCATCCCCTGCATTGGGCTTTTGAACAAGAGAGAGCATCTAGTGGACATCTGAGATCAGTGAGCTGCAGGTCAGAACGACACAAGAACTGCTTCTTCCAGATATAAGACTGTACAATCAGTTTTGACTCAACTGAATCAACTAACTGAAGAGACCCAACAAATGAATGTTCCCATTGGGGATTAATGACGTTAAACTGAATTGACTCGATGCCAAGAGCTACTCACAGTTATATGGTACTGACCATGATGAAATGTTTACACCCGTGGTACGGCTCAATTTGTACATTTCTGTCCTTCCCTTTTCAAAACAATCCAGCTGTACACCAGACAGATGTTGTAACTGCATTCCTTAATGGACATCTGGAGGAAGAAATCTAGTTTATAATGGAAATTGGATGTAATGAGAATATGGTGTCAGAACATCAAGTGCTCGAGATTATGGCTTGGATAGCAAATATCCTATTCTAACTCCTGTTGCAACTCCTGCTGATGCCAGCGTCGAACTAAAAAAGGTGTCAGTAAGCCTGCGAACCAAAGTACCTATCAGTCCATGGTAGGAAGTCTGCTGTATGCTGCCATGGCCACTAGACATAGCTCAAGCAGTGAGTGCTGTGTCAAAGTTCAATGCAAATCCAGATGCTGTACATTTGACTGCAGTGAAGAAAATACTTAGATACTTGAAAGGTACTTTTCTCTCTAGTATGACCAGTCAAAGTTTGGAACTTTGGTCGACTTTTCAAATGACGACTGGGCCAGTAATCAGGATGACCTCCACTCAACATCCGGGCAACATACAGAGGCAAGAAAAAGTATCTGAACCTTTTGTAAGTATTAAACAAGCACTGTGAGTTTTTTTTGTAATTATTTTTAGACACATTATGTTTGTCATTACCCTTGACTTAGATGAAGATCCGATTACATTTTTATACACATTTATTCAGAAAATTATGAAATTACAAAAAAGGTTCACATACTTTTTCTTGCCACTGTATTCTTACTGAGTGGAAGAGCAGTGAGCAGGCTCAGTAAGAAACAGGCAACAGTTGCACTTTCAACAGCAGAGGCTAAGGGACCCGGCGAACACACTATGCTGGCACATTATCTTACCCCTTTCAAGTGTAGTCCTTCAAATTCTCAGTTTCAAGGGTGTACATCCCTACCCCTTGGCCCTTCCCCATCACTCAAATTAGTATTGGTACACCCTTTCATCTGTTGTGAATGCGCAAAACAATAGAGGTTTAGACTATTTATGACACGTAATAAGTGAGAACCTTCACACACATGGATATCAAGCACTGTAACTCCTCTTTTGTCTGTCATTTGCAGCTGTAGACCAGTGTCCTCACTGTAAGTGCAGCCTGAAGACCCCTGTCCACATGGCTAAGATCCCCAACAGATACTCAGTAAGTAGCAGTACATCAGAAAGACCTTAGATCAGAGATGTGCTCCTGTTTCCAGCAATGTGGCCTTTTGTGTCCAGTCTTTACAGTACAAACAGCAGTGGTGAGGACAAGCCGTACCTCTGATCACTGGTTCATGGCTTATCTCATCACACGATGTGAATGCCACCTTGCCTTGTTCAAATTACTGCACTGTATCTGGAGTCACTGAGGGCTACTAATATGGACTCATGTATTGAAAGATTTTGAACAAGAGCAGTCTGAAATGGTTAATTATGCAACTACAGGGTAACACCATGTGACTATATTACTTTTGTAACATTAATAAAAATGTAATATGCAATAAAAGACATGTTTTGTCAGTGCTGTTATTTATCCTACTATTTCAACCTGGATGAAGCTCAAACAGAGAAGGACAAGATGTATGCGTTGACATGATATTTATTGGCAGTATGAATTGTGCTTGAGTAAATCTTTGGCGCTTAGACACCGGTAGACATTAAGGTGTCCTGTGATGCATGATTGGACAAGAGCAGGGTAGGACGGGGAAGAGACAGTCACAACAGTTAGAGAGAAAAAAAAGAGTAGAGCATGGAGGAGGCTGGCTCAACAGGTGATAGGTACTGCATAACTTGCAAATAGAGAGAGACAGTCAGTGCATGGAGGGGAATTCAGTGATTGAATGGGCCATTAGGTAGCCTAGTGATTGATCGGTGGCTTATATGACGAGTTTCAACGAGTTTGTGATGCTACCAAATGGGAGCGAGTGAAGCAAATGATGAGCGGTGGACAAGAACAATGAGAAAGACGACGGAGACAGCAGACAATTCAAATGAATGGTCACATTGTTTGTGAACACATATAACAGGAGGATCAATTAAATGAGGTACGAATGTGTCCAGTCAGCAAGCAACGCTGGTCTAATGGTCTTAACTCCGCAGAAGCAACATACATCCGTCCTGCACTGCTAATATCCCTGATCTCTACGTTTGTCAAGTTCAGAGTGATGTCACAGAAAGTCATGTGACTCATGTCACTAGTCAACTCGCAGGTGTATTTCTCTTCATAGGCGTAAACCAAGATTATTTATTATTAGTTTAAAGAACTATGTTAATATTATCTCTTACTGGTGGATATATTACAGTATTTGTCAAAGCTTCTGTTCTGAACTGGTATACAGTTGACTTCCATTCATATAAAGAACAAACAAATAAAATCATCATGAACAATTTTAAAGTGCCTCCCCGGTTTTCATCGTAATAAACCATAAAAGCCATTAAAATTGTCAAAACATAAAAATGGGCCAGTGTGGTGTAATATTTTTTATGTGATGTGATTATTTTTGTTTACTTAGGTACTTATTCATTTCTGATGTGTTTATGTTATGTGTCTTAGGATTTAAAGTTATGCATGAATGATAATCAATTTATGGATGTTATAATATCACATCTAGGAACATAGGAATGTAAAAGAGAAAAGATGTTAGAATGTATGGAATATCTAGGCCGAGTATTAAGTGGTAATAAGAGAAAAATTGCTCCGCCTCATATCATGGCTATTACGAAAGCCCCAAAGCCACAGACAGTAGGACAAATGATGACGTTTTTAGGAACAGCTGGTTATAGTAGACCTTGGATTTGTCATTTCGCTCAACTAGTATCTCCATTAAGAGGTCTGATGAAGTCAGCAGGCCAGCAAGATAATAAGGCTCAATTAATGTGGAACGAAGAAGCTGACAGAGCATTCTTTGCCTTAAAAGACAATATGCAAACAGCTCCAGCGCTAGGAAATCCTGATTATAAAAAGATGTTTCATCTCTATGTTGCAGAGAGAGATGGTTACTCATCAGCAGTTCTGATGCAAGATACAGCGGTTGGAAAACAGCCTATGGCTTATTACAGATCAAAATTAGACACAGTCGAAGAAGGATTAGCGCCGGGTTACAGGTCATTAGCGTCAGCTGTGACGGCATTTAAAAAAGCTTCAGTGATAACTATGGGTTTCCCTGTAACTTTGTATACCAGTCATCAATTACATGCTCTACTGACAAACCCTAAATTCATCTTAACACAGGCTAGAAGAACGGGATATGAAGTAATACTCTCTGCCCCTGAATTGATAATACAACATTGTAATATGGTTAATCCGGCTACTGAAGTTGCGGGAGTCTCCCGCATATTGATAGTGGCTCCCTGATGTCCGCAAATTAGTTAAAATCTCCCGGAATCTAGAGCAAGCGAGCATCCAAGGGTGTTTTAAATCGTGTAGCGCACGGCAGAGATGGAGAGGGAGCGAGAGACCTAGAGTGTTAAAGACACCTTAAGTGTCATAGTGACAGTCTTGCTAGCTTGCACTATTTTGTAACAGCAACATCAGCATTGCTCATGGCGGGTTAAATGTTTGCAAATGGCATGTTAAGGTGAGTTGATGTGAGTTCATGTGCATATTATTCAGGCTGAAGGTGCTATAGGTGCTGCCAAATTCTAACTGTGATGTAGAAAGGGCATTCAGCATTGTGTGTCACATCAAGACAGAATTTAGGAGTCAGATGTCTCAATTCATTGACACAGAGTGCTATAAGGTTGAGGTTTCTGGAAAGTTGCTCAAATCTGCGAAGCAAGCATCAACAAAGTACAACGAAAGCTTGCAACAAAAGTAAAAGGCTTTTAGTTCCAGTGTTAATGACAGGGCAATGTGGGCCATTAAATGACTTGGACAATAAAATAAAGAGCAGGAGAACGCCGGTCCTTATGAGAAGGCTGAGTGGGTGCGGAAAGGGGCTATAAAAACGTCTCCAGCAGGATCAGATAAGACATTGTGGAGAGGTGTGCAAGGTTATTTAGTGTTACCAAACTCCTTAGCTAAAACTGTCATAGAGCAGGCTCATGGTCCAGACCATAAATCAAGTTTTGAGGAAAATTCAGATAACGTGGTGGGCGCCTCTATTAGCCCCCACTGAGGACCGATTTTTGGGAGAATGTCAGGTCTGTAACCTGCATAATATAAAGAAAGTCTTTGTATCTTCCCTTGGTCACATACCAATAGTGTTAGGTCCATTTGTTTATGTATACATGGACCACATAGGTATGACTGAAAGGATTAGAGGATTTAGATACATTTTGGTTGTGGTGGACAGGTTCAGTAGATGGATAGAGGCTGTAGCGACACAAAAGCCTGACACGAAGTCCACTGCTAGGTTTCTGTGTAATGAAGTCTTTCCTAGATTTGGGATTCCTAGGCGATTATCCAGCGATAATGGAACTGCTTTTGCATCAGCAGTGATGCGTCAGGCAATGACAAAGCTTGGGGTCAAGCAAAAGTTTGGCTGTGTATACAATCCACAAGCCCAAGGGATCCAGAGAGCTAAGGGGATATTGAAGGGGAAATTGGCCAAGATAATAGCATATAGCCAGTATAAGATTATTTGGTTAGATGCATTACCGCTAGCACTGATGAGTATGAGGTCACATGCCAATAGAATAACACATCTAACGCCGCATGAGGTTTTGACAGGGAGACCATTCCCAGTACCAAACTATAATGGGCCTGGGGAAAACTCATCGATGGAACAATGTTAGAAAGAACTTATGCGTTATTTACAACATTTAACAGAAATCAATAAGGTCATATTTCAACAGGTCAAAACAGCTGGAGAAAACACGACTGAGATTGAAGCATCATTGCAACAGGTCAAGCCTGGAGACTGGGTGTACATCAAAGTGATCAGGTGTAAGTGGGCGGAGCCTAGATGGTCCGGTCCATACCAGGTACTGTTGGCAACAGAAAGTGCTGTGAGAGTGTGTCAAGGAATCAATACACAAAACAGTGTAGAGACAATCAGATTTCTCTAGAGATCAACCTTCAACCAATTGTGAATTAAATAATGTCAGACACATCCTTAAGTTTTTACATGCATGGGGAGAACTTTTTATGTGAAACTGCCTTGTTTCATCTCTGTAGTGACCTGCTCACTACAGAATCTCCGACTGGCCAATTTTTCCCCCCTGCCTTTTATTGAAACTCAAACACAGTCTGCCTCCCCCAACCTCACAGGGCGGGTTCTTGCAGTTAGTTACAAAAACCAGTACATTTTAGGAGTTAGTGCATTTTAGGAGTTATCTCTCTCTGCACCTTGTCTAAACACAGGAACTGTGAGATAAGATAAACACTTGGGATTGCTATGTCCTGCTGGTTGCAGCTACATGACAGATAGCACTTCCTGTTATTGATTACACACACACAAACAAAATGACCCTTTCTTAACAAAGGCTTGTTGGCCTTTGGTTACAATCTTTTGCCTTGTTTTAGTCATATACAATTTGACAACTTTTCTTACTGAAAAACTCTAACAGAGTGTCTGGGAAGAAAGTGTGGTATCATCTATCTCAGTGTCGACCTGCAAAAGCTCCATTCAAGGTAAAGACAATTAAAACTTTTTTGAAGAGAAAGAGACCTGAGGAGGCCAAAAGTGATCAGGAAATTACAGAAGAGACTGTGAAAAAAAGAAGTTCTAAGAGACTGAGAGACAAACAAAGTAGTCTTGGAACTCTGCAGGTGATCCTTATTAAGGGATCAGAGAGGGGAGGAAGTATACCAATAATTAAAGGAACCTCTGATCAAAATAATCTGAAGGATGCATACGCCAAGGAGACGCAGCCACCGCTGCATAATCACTGTGAATTATGAGACAGAAAAACGGCATGAATCAGGATATTGTGGATGGAGAATGAAGTTTTTACTCATGACTATAGCAGTAGTGTTGATAACAATAGGAATAGACAATAATGTAATAGACGAGACCGAAGTCAAACAAAGGAGATGCGCACTTGCTTTAAGTCTGCATGCAGCGGAAGCAGAGGAGTTGCCACTAGGAAACCGTTTAAATGTAACTAACGTAAGATCAAATATGCTGAATCGAACTTGGTTCATAGGACCAAATGGAATAATTATTACGGGAGAATCAGAATACAGGCAGAGCAGGAAAGAAGGGGCATGACGGATGTAAAGGTAAATACTAGTATAAATAAGGAAGAAGCTATGAAATTAGTAAAAAATAAACTAGAGCATAGAGGGAAAAGAGAGGTTAATACATTACATCAAAATAAAGAGATGAGGAGAGTTGTCCAAAACAACAACAATTTATTTTATCAATGGATGAAATTTTCAGCGAGACAGGTTACACAAAAGGATTGTATTACATGTTACAATTCTAAAAGACTGTCAAAAATACGTCCAATTCCAGGGGTTAATACGAATGCTTGCGAGTCAAAGGGAAATTGTTTTGCTATGTGTACAGTGGAGTTAGCCAGTGGAGTGAGGGGAAGTTGGTCAGATGATTTAACTATATGTCTAAAAACAATTAAATCAGAAGTAGAGGCTTGGATACCTCCTGTTTTTGATATGTCTGAAGAAATAATACATCCATTTTGTATTGCTAGAGGCAATTCACTCAGAGCAGCTATGTGGGTAAAGTCATCTTTGGATAATAGGATTAAATGTGAATATAAAACGTTACCAGCACGTTATAGACCAGGCTATGCTAGTGAGGCTAGATTATACATATGTAAGACAACTGAAAGAGCTGCTATTCAGTGTGAGCAGGTTATTGAAGATGGGAGATATTTAAGGGTTATACATAATAATACATTCATTACTCAATATGGACTGCCTATATTAGTAAAAGGAACACAGCCTTTGGCAGACATATTCTGGTTATGTGATGATGTAAATAGTGTTAGAGTTACGTTATCTAAAAATTGGGAAGGTATCTGTGCATCAATTATGCTGACGAGTCATGTAGTGGTAATAGAGCTCGATAAAAACGTGAGCCACGTTAGACAGGCCAGAAGCACAGATGGAAAATGGAAGAAAGACTCAGATGTTTATATTTTATGGAACCAGCAGCCCAGTGGTATTCCAGAGGAACACAAGGCGATTTCTGAGGCTTGGATTATTTCTGGGGTGACATTTGGGTGGATTCCGTGGATAGGGCAGGCCGCGGCCACTGCGAGCGCTGCACGCAATAACAGGTGGATTAACTAATGGTACAACCAACAGAGGTTTATTAATTGGACAATAGATGCCATTGAAGGAATTGGACAACAATTAAATGCTACATCAGTAATGGCAGGACAGAATAGATTTGTTTTGGATGGAATGTTAGCTGAAGAGCAAGGAGTCTGTCAGTTAACTGATGGAGAATGCTGTACAGTTATTCCTATGCACACATCTGAAGAAGGGAACCTTACAAATGCTTTGAAAAATTTAAAACGATTAAGGAGTGAGCATGTGTTAGGTTCTAATTGGAATACGAGGCCAAAGGGTTTGGAGGAGTTTACGAAATGGTTAAGTCAGTTGACATGGCTGAAGTTATTTCAAATCATAGGGTTAGCAATTGCAGGGGTTATATTAATAGCACTGGTTGTTTTGTGTTGTGTGTTGCCGTTCATTAAACTAATAGTCAGTAGAGCTACGGACATGTTTTCTGGACAGTTTATATATGGCCAAGACAAGTTACAACTAAGTCACCTGGATGAGGAAGAACTGGTGTGTGAAGAGATGTATAACCTGATGAAATATTTGGAGGAATAATTATATTTATAAAAAGGAAAAGGCAGGGGAGAGGAAAAAAGGTTTAGAATTTGAACAGTTTAATGAAGAAATACAAAGTGTATTAAATGTATTACCTTTAGGGACAATTTAAGTTAACCACTCAAAAACATATATACAATATTATGCTGTATCTGTGCAATATTATCCATTGCCTACCTCTCCAGTGAAAATATAAGAGACAATATAATGTAGGAAATGGCTAAAGTATATTTTTAATTTGCTGTTAGGATTAGTTGTAGAAAAGAATAAAGTTTATTTGATGTACAGATATGATATGGTTAACACTAACACTATACTAGGTATATGCACTCGTTTGTTCACTTAGACAAAAATAGAAATAGTGACGGTAAAATTAGGCCTTGACATTTTATTTACTACAAATATGCAGTTGAAAATTAATGGTAAAATGCATATTGAAAAAATGTCAATTTACTTTGAGAAGAAATATGGAGAATATACGCATGTACTGAGGATATTAATAGGAGGATAGCTATGAGATGCTTACAGAGACTATGCTGCTGAACAGGATTCTCTTGGTACGAGATGCTAACTTTGTAACTTTTGCAGAGGAAAATGTCTTACCAAACAGGACCTGAGGAAAGGGAAACTGGGCGGACCAATGGAGTACTAGAGTATGAGGACACGCCCTGGAACTTCCCAGCTATGTCAGTGTATTCCCCGACATCACCGGATAACATCCCCAGAATAACGGTTGGGAGACCAACTGTGGCTCTTGCTTCTCATGCACCAGGGAATTTTGAGTGGAGTGAAGTAAGTGGTGGAGATCTTGTTTAGGACTTACTCAACTTATATATTCATATATTGCATGCAACATTGTTAAGTGATGGTACGACAAGTTAACCATATGTTGTTATGGTGTAAAGAAGGGAGATCTGATGGGAATTGTTTAAGCTAAATAAGTATAATGTGGATCTATGTGATAATTTAATGCACATGTATTATGAACAAGTTGTAATATTTGGCAAAGATGAGACTTTTAGAGGGTCTCGGAGAGGGGATGTGTGGTGTAATATTTTTTATGTGATGTGTTTATTTTTGTGTACTTATGTACTTATTCACTTCTGTTGGGTTTATGTTACTTATCTTAGAATTTATAGTTATGAATGGATGATAATCACTTTATGGATGTTATAATAATACATATAGGAACATAGGAATGTAAAAGAGAAAACATGATTTCAGAATGTATGGTTTAAATCATTATTTTAGTTTGTTGTGCAAATACACACAGGGAAGATTTAGTAGACAACACAGAGACATGGGCGTCTGGGAAGCCAGGTTACAAAGGAAGAAGAGGCCCTAACGAAATAGACAAATAAACTGTCATGTAAAAACTGTATAAAAGCTTGGGTCTACTCTACATTATTTATTAGAGCCTGGATAGTCTACTCGGATCATTGTTGTTTCGGTTATAATAAAGAGTCTATAGCATTGGACTGGTTGTGTGTTTGTGCATTATTCCATACGATTATGCCAAAAGCTGAGAGTTCAGGTTTGGACACGACACTAGCAGATACATAACCGTTGTCCACAGAGATGGTCTGCTGGACTGCTGCTGGAAATCTTTTATTCTCAAAGGTTTGGTTTAATCAGACTACTGCTTCTTCAGAAAAGTCATGTCTCTATTATTAGGCCAGAGCCGGTGATGACCGGGAGGGCCTATTGTTTTTGCTCGAGTTATTTATTTATTTATTTATTTATTTATTTATTTATATTTGACTCCGAAATTATCCTTAATTTGACCCAGTAAAAATGCGCAAAAAGTCATTTTTATTGGTCCCAAAATTCAAGGCCGGCGAGAAATGTATGTATTTGAAGTCCCCGAAAAAAAATATGAAAAATGACTCAGTGGCGACCCCTAGAAAAGTCAAAATACATTGGGCCTATGGAAAGTGAAAGTACATTTTTCCCAATGTAGAAATACAAAACTTGGTACATCCTTAGGACACCTCAGGGCAAACAGAAAAGTCTATGACAGCCACAGCCTAAACTCAACAGGGAGTACGCCATGTGGGGTGAAAGGCGCGACCACCTAAATTGCACCTCTTCCGCAAAAAAATTCAACTCATTGTGTTTTTATCTAAATGGCCCCAAATTTGGTGAGTATCTAGACACATGTGCCAACAAAAGTTGTGACTTTGTTTTTTCGATATCTTATCGGGTGTGGGTGTGGCAAGCCTGTAACGAGGCGGCCTTTTTTGTGAAAATAAAATATCTCCTAACTCTCAAACGCCTTCTCGGATTGAGTTGGACCCAAAAGGCGTTTGTGCACCTGAAAACAAAGATAAGTAAATAAAAGGGTTAGCTTTAGAAATGGCCCTCTAGCGCCCCCTACAAACTTATAATGGGACCCAAGAATTTAGTTTGTCATAGAGACATGAAATTTGGTACACACATCTCTTATGTCATGACAAACATAAAAGCCAATAACAACCACCCCCTATCTATAAATGTGTTGCCATAGCAACGACCCAAATATGTGAATATTTACTGTACATTTTTACTTTTTAACAGGAGCAGCAATTAATTTTAACTCATCTTTTAACTGTATTAAACCATTTTTTATAGCATAATGTAAATCAGGCATAACGTGCCTCATCATTTTTATACAGTTTTGTTTAAATTATCTTCTCCCCCCTGTTGAGACATGTGATAACTATGGCTCCATACACCCAATAAAAAACATTTATAAAAAGGACTTGCTTACGCCAATTAACTCTTTCTATTGTTATTTCACCAATTAGTATCTCTATTTATTCATCTTTTCCATGTTCTCCAAATAGCTTTTTTTTGTTAAATTTAATGGGAACTTATTACTGTTGAACCATTCCTTCATTTTGTTCAGCTCTGTTGTGATCTCAGTTACCATTAGTTGTTGGTCTTTACCTGTATCTGTGAGTATTATCATCTGCAAATATGATACATTTTTACTTAGTTTATACAAATATAAATAATTTATATAGAGCAGAAATATTTTTGCATTTGTTGATTCTATAAACTAAAAATGTCCACCATATTGCCTTTTTAAATCAACTAATTAGGGAAAGAGACATTTTCCCATTTAATAAAAAAATATTCTATAATAATCTTTTACATTTCCTTTTACTTTACATTTTTTTTGTCATTCTTGGGCCAGACCCATCCATCTGGGAGCACTCATATGCAGTGACTGGGCAGTGAGGATCACTCACCTGCTTGAAAATACCCACAAAGTCCTGCATGCTCTGTCCTCATCGCTTTTCTGCCAACACCACCACCATTGTGATTGTCAATTATAGGGAAAGAGTATACATAAAATCAACAAAACTCTCTGTAAGTTTGTGTTTTTTTATAAAAACTTATGAAAATATTTTTAGGATTTTGTTTTGTATATATTCTTTCCATACGGTCTATAAAGGACTCTGTGTTACCTCCAGGTGCTCTATAAATATAAGAAACAAGTATAATTATTAATTGCTAAGGTCATGTTTCCACCCATTTGGAATTCAGTTTTTAATCCACATACAGAATGCACTCTACCACTCTTCTGGTTTTTGTTTAACATTTAGTTAGCCATCAAATGTGACATTTAATTAAGTGTTTTTTTCTTATTTATTCAAGTTATCAAAAATAGCAACCATTAATAGTTATAATTGTCCATTTAATAAAATGCTAAAGGTATCATTTAACCTTTTATTTTTAGGCTCCAAAAATTTGTTGTAGTGCACATACACTCAGAAAGTGTTTGGTAAAAAAAAAATGTATCCATCCATCTGATAAAAACTATAAAATGACCACTATATAAAATTGAAAATAGGTCTAATGCAAGATGTTGAGGCTCTGCTTTTCAAGTGGCACACATTTTACTAATATTGCATTTAAACATTTAAATGCACTTTTCTGTTAAAAAAGCCACACTTTTGTGTTTATCCTCCTAGTGCTTACAATAATTATTAATCCAACACATTCCAATTACTAAAGCCAAAAAACTTGTAATAGTGAGTAAAACATAGAGCAACTTGGCATAAGCTCTTACATTTTTATAATTATCTTTTATTACCTTATTTCTCATTTACACCAGGTTTCTCAAATAAACACCTCTACAATCAATGAGGTTCCACCCAAGATTGTTTTAACCGTTTTAACATATAGATATGGTTTCACTCTCCAGGTTGGAAAATTTACATTATAGTTTACAGCTTTTATGTCTCAGACAAAATTGAGCTCTAGAAGTAACACATTTTTCCATCCATCCATCCATCCACCTTCTACCGCTTATCCGTGAGGGCAGTAGTCTAAGAAGAGACACCCAGACTTCCCGCTCCCCAGACACTTCCTCCAGCTCTTCAGGGGGGATACCGAGGCGTTCCCAGGCCAGCTAAGAGACATAGTCCCTCCAGCGGTCCTAGGTCTTCCCCGGGGTCTCTTTCTAGTGAGACATGCTCGGAACACCTCCCTATGGAGGCGTCCAGGAGGCATCTGAAACAGATGCCCGGGCTTCCTCAGCTGTCTCTTCTCGATGTGGAGGAGCAGCTGCTCTATTTTGAGCTCCACCCGAATGACCAAGCTCCTCACCCTATCTCTAAGGGAGCGCCCTGTCACCCTGCGGAGAAAGCGCATTTCGCATTGTATCCGAGATCTTGTTTCTTTCGGTCATGAACATAGATGAGAGTAGGAACGTAGACTGAACGGTGAATCGAGAGCTTTGACTTACTTGAACTCCTCCACTTGAGGCAGGAGCTCTTCACCAACCAAGGTGCTGATCCTCATCCCAGCTGCTTCACACTCGGCTGCAAACCATCTCAGTGCACACTGAAGGTCCTGGCCTGATGGAGCCAACAGGACATCATCATCTGCAAAAAGCAGAGACGAAATCCTGTGGTCCCCAAACCAGACTTCCTACCGCCCCTGGCTACGCCTAGAAATCCTGTCCATAAAGATAATGAACAGGACCTTAGACAAAGGGCAGCCCTGCTGGAGTCCAACATGCACCAGGAACAGGTCTGACTTACTGCCGGCAATGCGAAACAAGCTCCTGCTCCGGTCGTACAGGGACCGGACAGCCCTTAGCAAAGGGCCCTGGACCCCATACTCCCAGAGCATTCGCCACAGGGCGCCACGAGAGACACAGTCAAATGCCTTCTCCAGATCCACAAAACACATGTGGACTGGTTGGGCAAACTCCCAGAAACCCTCCGGCACCCTAGAGTGTATAGAGCTGATCCAGTGTTCCACGACCGGGACGAAAACCGCATTGTTCCTCCTGAATCTGAGGTTCAACTATCGGCCGCATTCTTCACTCGAGTACCATGGCATAGACTTTCCCGGGGAGGGTGAGGAGTGTGATCCCTCTGTAGTTGGAGCCAGTCCAGAAGTACTGTCCCCGACCGCCATGCGATGTTGCAGAGGCGTGTCAAACAAGACAGCCCTACAACATCCAGAGACTTGAGGTACTCAGGGCGTATCTCATCCACACCCAGCGCCTTGCCATTGAGGAGCTTCCCCAACAACCTCAGTGACGTCAGCCCGGGTGATGGACGAGTCCCTTTCCGAGCCTTCAGCCTCTGCTTCCTTAGTGGAAGACGTGTTGGTGGGGTTGAGGAGATCCTCGAAGTATTCCTTCCACCGTCCAACAATGTTCCCAGTTGAAGTCAGCAGATTCCCACCTCCACTGTAAACAGTGTTGGCAGGGCACTGTTTACCCCTCCTGAAGCATCAGCCAGTTTGCCAGAATTTCTTCAAGGCCGACCAATAGTCATTTTCCATGGCCTCACCAAACTCCTCCCAGACCCAAGTTTTAGCCTCCACAACCACCCGAGCTGCAGTCCGCTTGGCCTGCCAGTACCTATCAGCTGCCTCAGGAGTCCCACGAGCCAACCAGGCTCGGTAGGAGCCTTTTTCAGCTTGAGGGGGTTGCCACCATGAGGGGCAACTCCTGTCGTGGCGGCAACTTTGCGGCCACAGCTTCTTGCAAGAATGAAGCAACACATGTAACAATGGTACATGATAAAGTTTGCTTGGAAAAGTAAACAATACATGAGATTTTAGTGATTTAGTCCGTGGCAAGTTATGGTTTTGTCTAGTTATGTCTAGAGTATGTCTATGTTTGGATTAGCATGAAGGTCATGACATGAGCAGATGCGTGGAGGCTCCAATCACATCTTGGAGGTTGTGAGGGGGAGGCTGACAAGTACAGGGCTTCCCACTGCTGTAGTGTCCACCATCCAGTGTGCTAGGGCGCCTTCAACAGCCAGGACATACGGCACACGTTGTTGCCTCTTTGCCCCTTGGTGTGTTGACAGGTCATTAAAGCCCTGTGGTTGTTCATTCAATGTAGTCCTGGAGTTTTAGCTGGGACTCCTGGATAGTGGTTGTGCTGCATCGACTCTGGCGGTGTTTGTGACCACTGTTCCATGGTCCGATAAATCAAAATATATAAGAGAATATATAATTCCTTTTGCACAGAACTTTATAAAGGCAAGACACAGAATTTCATTAACGTTCACTTTATTAGAGATTATTAAAACAAAATTTACATATACATACATTATTACATACATTTATTAAATATAAAGTAAATTTGACTAAAACTACTAACAAATAACCCTTATATTGCATAGAAAAGTTACGTAGTTTAGAGTAATTGGAAAGGCCTGCTGGGTGAGGGTTCACTCAGGGAGAAGGCAGCACACTGTGGGGTGTGGTGCTGTTGGAGCCACAGTCGATGTACTCGTACACCTCCATGGACAGCTGCTCGTAGTGGAGCAGGTAGTACACCGTCATGGACATCCTGTTAGGAGAGAGGAGAGGACTACTGATCACACAGTAGGTCACTTTACCTCAAAACAGCTCAAACATGACCAAAAATAAGTACGCAGTTTAGAAATAAAGAGATTTTAGATTTATGTCTGAAAAACAAAAGCATTAAGGCTGTTGTGCAGTCTATTAAAGTAAACAGAGTTTGCAGTCATTTGCCTTTTATTGTTTATGCGGCATTAAAGTAGTGTGTAAATGCAACAAAATGTATGAATTTTAAAATAAAATCACAGAGACCTTTGACATAAATGTCATGTAAGAATGAGTAAAGCTCTGAGTCCTGTGAAAGGGATACTCACTGCAGGTGCAAGTACAGAAAGTGGACTGGGAGGGAGGCTCTCTCACAGTAGACACTGCACACACAGAACAAGAAGTTTGCACTAGTACATACTTGTTAAACGCACTGTATATCAAGAAGAGACCTGCTAAAGTCCATGTGATGTGCACACACAGCTGTGAGCCAGTGAAAGAAAGAAACTAGATTAGATAATACTGAATCATGTGAGGTGAGAGCCAAAATAAAAAAAGGAGGACATTACGGAGTCATGTGGGCATGGCAACCAGTATTGCAGCTGGTTCAGAACGCTCCACATTCAAACTAATTTTTACTAATTCCCTGATATAAGTGGCTCATAGTTCTGGTCATTTTGCCCATGTTCTGTTAAATAACAGGCTCCAGAAAGAAATTAAAGAAAATACATTTTTGGAGCAATACTCTATAGAGACTGTGGGTTATTTTACTTTCAGATGCACAAATGATACAACATAAAAATAGCGTGTGCTCTGTTTAGGTTAAAAACTAACTTTCCCTGTAAGTACTATCCCTGTAACCCTGGTAATTATCCTGCAATAGACATTTAAAGTGTTTAATCAATTTTATATTACATCAATGGTGTCTGGTGGTAAGAACCAGAGAGAATAGAAACTTTTCTTTTCCAAAGTTTCCAAATTTTCAAGACTGTCTCCTTGATGAAGACAGGGAAGGCTTCTCAGCAATCACTGACTTAGTGGAACCGCTCAGGACAAAGCCCAGACCAACCAGACAACCTACGCCATGGTATAACGAGGAAACCTTGGCTTTGAAAAGGCCTGCAGGAGTTTTGAACGCAAATGGCGCAAGTTAAAAACAAATCTAAGTCATCAAAAGTGGTGTTTGTGTGTAAACACCTATAAGCACACCCTCTGTGCTGCGAAGATTGCCTAGTTCTGATCTTTAATCAGAGAAAACAGGCACAACTCCAGGTTTCTCTTTGGGACAGTTGCTAAGCTAATCCAACCAAAAACAACTGAAAACCCCTCTACCTTTAGTGCACACCTTTGTCCTCATCCTCCTCACCCTTTAGCTCGTCTTCCTCAGCTACTGCAGTGTCCCTGTCTACTGACACCGTTCCTTCCCTTTACAAACAGGCTGTGGTCAAATCTCTGCTACAAAAGCCTACTCTGGATAAAAAAGTTGAGTTAAAACAACTTACTCTATTTTACTTCTATTGGAAAATGACCTCCTGGAGGTCATTCAATATACATTTAGGGCCTCTTATTCCACTGAAACAGCTATAGTTTTCCACCTAGTAGGCACTCAAAGCTCTTTACAGCTGACCACTGGAGGCAAGGTGGGTTAAGTGTCTTGCGCAAGGACACAACAACAGTATGAACTGTGGGAGAGAACAGGATGTTATGATGTTTTGGGATGTTTTAAGCGGGGATCAAACCGCACACCCGCAGGTCGAAAGACAGCCGTTCTACCATTGAACGGTCTAATGATCTCCTCCAGCTGTACTATTGTTGCTAAATCTAAGAGCCGCATTTGATACAATGGATCATGCAGTGCTACTTAACCGATTAAAAGAATTGGCATCTGCTCTTGCTTGGTTAGAATCCTATCTGTGTGAAAGGTCTCATTTTGTCTCGTTTAATAAATCCTTCTCCTCCACTGCACCAGTGAAATTCGGTGTGCCACAAGGGTCTGTGCTTGGTCCCATACTTTTTTCACTATATGTTACACCCTTGGGACAAATTATCATCATTATTATGGAGTCAACTTCCACTGTTATGCTGATGATACACAGCTGTATCTACCAATAAAAGTGAATAATACTACTGACATCATGCGTCTAGAGGCCTGCCTCGTTTCAATTAAAACATGGATGTCTCAAAACTTCCTCCATTTGAACTCGGAAAAAAAAGAGCTCTTGTTAATTGGTCCTGCCAGTCATAGGCACAGGTTCAACAATCTTACTGTCTCAATCAACAACTGTGTGTTGGAGCACGGCAAAACTGGAAGGAACCTCGGTGTCATTTTTGACCCCACACTATCTCTGCAGCAGCACATTAGTGAGGTCACTAAACTGGGCTTATTTCACTTGAGGAATATCTCAAAAATTCGCTCCTGCCTCTCTTTAGCTGATGCTGAAATTTTCACTTGTGCATTTGTCACATTCAGGATGGACTACTGCAAATTACAAATGGTCCAAAACACAGCTGCCAGACTTTTAACAAAGACCAGGAAGTTCGATCACATTACTCCGGTCCAGGCTTCATTAAACTCCCTTCATATTCATGTTCGAACTGATTCCAAAGTTCTCTTGTTAACCTATAAAATCCTTTGTGGACGCGCGCCCTCTTACCTATCTGACCTCATCACCCGGTATACTCCAGCTCATACCCTTCGCTCTCAGGACGCTGGCCTACTTCCTCAAATTAAGAAGAAGTCTGCTGGCTACAGAGCCTTTTCTTAAAGAGCCCCTTTTTTGTGGAATGGGCTCCCGGTGGAAGTGCGGCAAGCTGACTCTGTTGAGGTTTTCTAAAGCAAACTCAAAACATACTTATTTCAACAAACGTATGGAGACTGATTGATCATAGGTATAGGTTTACACTGGTTGTAGCTGTAGGTACACGCTCACACTGTTTGTATCTGTAGGTAAATGTTCAACCTATCATATCATTATTACACCCACCTATTGTTGCAGTAGTATTTAGCACTTTTTCTTTTGCATCTCCTCCTAGGGCACAAACCTCTGACCTGCTGTTTTTTGGGGGAGTTTTTTCTTACCCTGATGGAGAGTCTAAGGACAGGGAATGTTGTCTAGTGAAGTCTGTTAGGCCAATTGAGGTGGCTGTTGTTGTGATATTGGGCTATAGAAAAATAAGTGTCTTGTCAAGTCTCTGGGCTATGAAGCGTTGATATCCCAGATCCCCAAGAAGGACAAAGACATTAGAGACACATTAAATTACAGGCCAATTAAGTCTAGCCAATTCGGATTAAAAAATATAAAAAAATAGGTGCTGGCCATACACTTGCAGCAAGCCCAATCCTGTATCCTATATTCCCATCAAATGGCTCTATAAAAAAAAAAAATCATTCTTCCTCTGACAACAAGAAAGGTGTTGCATCTAAGATTGTTGAGTGTGTCAAAAGATGACCAAGTAGCTGCCATCTCCTTAGACGCTGAAAATGCTTTTGATAAAGTCGAATGGAGCTTTCATGGCTCATTGTTATTACACTTTTAGGCCACTTTTTACTAAGTGGGTAAAAATATTATATAAGGAACCAAAGGCAGCTGTAATAACTAACCTTTTTTGATTTATCTTGTGGGACTTGACAAATATGTTTTCTAAGCCCCTTGCTGTTTATTATTTTGAAACTTTGGTGTTCAGCATTATGACAAATAAAAAGATTAAAGGAGCACTTGGGGGTTGCGAGGAACACAAGCTGCTCCTTTATGCAGATGGGAAATTAACTCTGATTACCAATCCTCTGGCTTCCTTGCCCCATGTTATTGACACCATACATTCATATTCAAAACTTTGTGGCAATGCCATTATCAGCTCTGTGCTACCCACATATGGTAGAGAAATTTCATTTCAAATGTATACCCAAGGGCATGAAATGTTTGGAGCTTATGTTACTAAAAATTAAAACCTATTTTTAAAAGTAGGAAAAGATTAAGCTTACTTTATGGCGAAAGATAAATGTAATAAAAATAGTGTTGCTCCTCAATTCAATTATGTGGTTATGATGCCAATTACAAAAGGTACAAGGTATGAAAAAGGTATGAATAAATGAAGCAAAAATAAAACTAGGTAAATAATGTGCCCTTAAAGAAAAAGGCAGGCTAGGAGCCCTAGATTGAAAGTTGTTCTTTTTGTTCTTTTTATCATTCAAAATAACTGAGAATGGAAAAGATTGGATAGATATTAAAATAGATTCTCATTTGATGCTAAACAGAGTGTCAAAAAATAGATACAACAAATCCAGGGGCATCAGCCTTTATTCTTATTTTGTTTTATGTTCATTTATTTTTTTTATCTTTGTTTGTTTTATCAGTGTCATTCAAGTTTTCAATTCAAGATTCAAGACAATCACGTTTTGCAAACAATAAGAAATTTAATGGAGAAAAAAAACAGGACTGTACTAATTAAGAAAAGAAGCAGAACTTTTAAGTAAAGGGTCGAGCTTACCTGGTCTCATTGTTGAGCCTGATTGGGATCACAAACTCATACTGCAGGAAAACACAGGGAAGATAATGGATTCAGTTTAATTGAAAAAACATACACAAAGCTGTAATGGATGATTGTTTTAGCATCCATCCTGAGGTGGTCTGTCACCCAGAGATCGTGTTAACCGAATATTTTTGTTTTAGCATTGATGGAAAAATCTGAATGCCATCTGTCATGTTGATGGATTACTCTAAGAGTGATTTATTGTAATTCCTACTCCTGTCCTGCGAAACTACAATTGTTACAATTACTGTATCTTTAATTGTCTCGTCTTTGTCATGCTGCATTCAGCAAAAATGACACAGCAGCTGAGTGTGAGTAGGCCTAGTTTGGTCAAATACTTCTGATATTATTAATAAAGGTGAAAAAAGAGGACATGATGCAGTGGAGGATGAAGGAGGACAAACAAACAACACTGAACAGAGCAGTAACTAAATAAAGTTCATTTTTGTTATTTCCTTTTGTAGTCGGAATCAAATTGTGAAATAAACTGTGTTCTAGACCTGCTTGTTCAAGCACAAAATATCCTTCCGCTGTCAGTGCAGAAAAAAAAAATCGCTTTGTGTTGAAAATGAAGTGCCATTTTTGTTCATCTGATGCTCATAAATAAAACTAATAATCTGTCCACAATGCTTGTCTTGTAAATGTGAATACAAGTATTATCAAGTAAAAGTAAAATTTAAAATGGTAAATGGCATGCATTTATATAGCGCTTTCCTGCACCCTTCTCGGGCACCCAAAGCGCTTTACATCGTGCTTCCACTCACCCCATTCACACACATTCACTCCTGGGGCAGACAGAGAGGGGGGCTGCCACACAAACGGCGCTCAACCTTCTCCTACCACCACCAAACACACCCCCACAGTCTCACACATTCATACACCAGTGCTATGGACACTGGGAGCAAGGTGGGTTAAGTGTCTTGCCCAAGGACACAACGATAGTATGAACTGTGGGGAGAGCGGGAATCTACGAACCTACTACCTTCCGGTTGAAGGACGGCCACTACCTGCGGTAATATTAAAGGTAATATTAAAAAATTACAGAAATTTTACGACTGTCTGTCAAAATTATGGAGTGAGAAAGTCTAGCGCAACTTCTGGTGCATCCCCCACTACCTAATCCTGAGTGTTTACTGTGTGTTGAATGTATATACTTAATGTTAAGTCACTCCTTTCTGTAAGAGGCAAAGAGTGATACCTTATATGAACACATCTTAGACTGCAGTGTATCTGTATGCAAGGTCCAGTCCAGCCTGTTGCTCTGGGTTTATGTTACAGAAGATGTACCGTGGGTGAGAAAAAAAACTCAGAAAAGTCACAGAGGGAAGATGTGATGGACTCACTGTTTGTGTGGACCGAGGTTTGACTGAAGTAAGATTCTTGATGGAAATGCCTCCCACCACTGTAAGATAGTCCAGAGCCTGCACTGTCAGGTTGTAGGCCTTCACCTCAGCAAAGTTCTGGTTGGTGATGTTCATCACATTCTGAAAGAAAACTCAATGAGAGCTCATTCCCATACCTCCCCACTGCCATTTGTCACTCTTCTCACCGTGATATTAATCAAAACTCCTTGTGTAGTGAAGTAAACAAAGGACGACTTAACAGCCACAGGAGACAGTAAGACGGAGCGAGGGAAGAGGATGAACAACATGAGCAAGCTGATCAGGAGGCACACCCCCACCGCCAAAGTCACATACAGCTTTCTGTTAAAACACAAACAACAGAGAAGCAATGAGTTGAAGAGAAGCATTTGCTAATTTTACTTTTTGGGATACTGTAGTGTAGTTTAAGGTATGTAATCAATTCCATTACAGTTAAAATCTCAGCTGTTACTGATTACATTCATGATTTGAATTTATACGGGCTTGTTTTTTACCCGAGATCTCCTTTTCCATCATCTCTAGTATCAGATATGCTGCTCAACACTAAAGGCCTGAGCTTCTTAGATCGGTGGATGCTTGTGTGCAAGTGGATGTATCGTTTTTTTTTCAGCATGATTCAGTGCAAGGTGACTGACAATATTCTAAAAATATCACCAAAGAGGTATTCTGAAGAAAAATAATGTGTTATGGTAGTAGTTATTAAACATTTTCCCACTGGAAGGGGTTGAATGTTCAAGCGGCACCTGTGATTTTGAGACAGTAGTGTTACCTTCTCAGCTTCCACTTACCGAACCGTATTTGGGAGCGAGCTGGTTTCCATATAATAACTTGGCTCACGGTAGGTAACTTGCATCTAGTGGTTCGGGCTAACAGAGCCAAAGCCCAAACCAGTGAGACGTCAGTTACTTTCAACAATGAACTCGGGCTTTATTCTTCACAGTAGAAACGGTACACATGTACAGGCATAACTGCACTCTGCTTGCTAGCATTCACTGGAGCATTGACTGCGTCATCATTTAATTTGTACCGTACATTTCGAAGCGCAAAATCTCTCTATACTTTGTTTTACACTCTTTATACCCATCCTGACCCACTACGTCACACAAACGCCCTTCTTTTCCACAAAACCACAAGAGGGGGGCAGAGATAGCAACACTACCCCCAACCTGGAGAATGATTAAACCCTTAACATATTTCCAGCATTATTACACAGTACACAGGAAAATATTAATTGGATAGCCTTCTACTTCTTCTTCTATTATACAATATCCCCAACCATAACCCATATGTCCCACAGTCCTTGAAGGGCCCTCCTGGAGTGGAAAATTAAAGTGAAGAGGCAATGTCCATAAAACATCCATTAAGGCATATTGCATATTCCTGGAACAGACCCCACCACAGGGTCCTCGGCCTCTGGTGATGTGCCCCACAGGAAAAGGGGGCCGATATCAATTTCTGATGAGCTGGTGTCCGACATTGGAGGGTGGTGCCTCCACTGGTGCCCACAATTCAACCTCTTGGAACACACAGTTGTTGTCTAGTGTTGTCCTGGAATAGTGGTGCCTCCACTGGTGCCCACATTTCAACCTCTTGGAACACACAGTTGTTGTCTAGTGTTGTCCTGGAACAGCTTTGAGTTTGTGGTGAACAACTTTCAACTTCGTCCGCGGGCCACTTTTAATCTGGTAGACAAAATCGTCCAGTACACCCACCACGAAGTATGGACCCTCGTAGGAAGGCAGGAACTTCCCCACTTTATTCTTTACTCTCCTTGTGCCCTTGACCAGGAACCATACTGCATCACCGACTTTGTATTGGACTCTACACACAATTTTGTCGTACTGTCATTTGACACGCTCTACAGATTTCCCCAGCGCCTCCCGGGCCAACTGGTGAGATAGCTCAATCCATTTCCTGAGCTGTACAACATAGGATGGTGGAGTAGTAGTGTTATCTGGGTCCGGCAGCAACCCAGCAACAAGATCCACTGGCTCTGTAATTTCCTATCCAAACAGCATCATATTAGGCGTCAGGCCCGTGGAGCTGTGTTTGGTTGCGCAGTAAGCCATGACCGCATATGGGGTCATAATGTCCCAGTCCCAATGGCATAGTTCTGCAGTAGTGGCTATAATTTTCTGCAGAGTGGCATTGAAGTGCTCTACTTGACCGTTGGACTGTGGACGAAACGGTGTAGTCTGCGTCTTGTCAATCCCCAGCAGCGCACACATTTCTTGGAACACAGCTGACTGTGGAGCTCCGTACCTACACACCCACTCGGAAAACTATCCTTTCAGCCACGGTCGTTGCTTGTTCATTAGGAACAGGATAGGCTTCCACCCATTTGCTGAAGTAATCCTGTACCTCCTGTATACTATTCCTGTATACTATTATATAGCGGTTGCGCCTCACGGTTTCATTTCATGGTCCCATTATATCAACTGCTATCCGTTCGAAGGGGGCACCAACTCGCACTGTGCCCATGGCGGCTTAAGGTGTTTTCTTGGGGCGGGCGTTTTGCAACACAGCTAGTGCAGGTGCAGCACCACAGAATGACATCATCTCTCATATTGTACCAATAGTACCAGGCCTTAAGACGTGCAAGGGTCCTTTCTCCTTCAAAGTGGCCACCGACTGGACCATCATGCAATTGTTCAGTCTCTGAAGTGCGGTACTCCCGAGGGAGCAGGATCTGTGGATAGAACACCCTTCCATCCGTGTAGTAAAATTTCCTTAGCAAAACTCAGTCTTTTTGATTGAGCCTTTTCCACTGTGACCAGTAGGCTTTGGTGGCAGGGCTGTCATGTGCAATGTCAGCCCAGGGTGGCCTACCCCTCCTCTCGTCCATCCACTTCCTCACTGGTCCTATGTCTGGTTCAGTTTCTTGGGCACTGATTAACTGCTCTTGGGTCCAGCCACTAAACAGGTTGGTTTGGGCCAGCTCACTCACCCTGTAGACACCTGGACGGAACGAAGAGCCCGCTTGATTGTCACTGAAAGTGTCCACTACCCCCACTGGAAGATACTTAAACTCAACTGCGGGGCTGCCTCCACAGCTACCTTCGGGCACCACTAGCCACTAGCCTAGAGTTTCCCCAGCATCCTCTGCCATGTTGCACTGAACCCCCTTGTGCTGAAGCTGGCTATCGAGGCTAGGCTCTGGCAACTGTGCATGGGCATGACGTTCCACAGGGTCTTCTGGAGAGCGCATCCGCATTTTGGTGGTGCCTCCCTAGACAATGGACCACTCTGCCAATTTTTCCAGCCAGTGAGCGAGCTGGCCCTCTGCTCCCTCATCCGAGTCAACCAGCGCAGGCTGCTGTGGTCAGTTCGTATGATGAACGGTCTCCCCAGCAGGTATTGCCGGAAATGAGATGTGAACTCCACAGCTGCCAGCAGTTTTTATCTGGTGGTGGAATAGTTTTGCTCAGTGGCCGACAATCTCCTACTCCCATAAGCGAGTACTCTTTCCTCACCTTCTTGCACTTCGGAGGCTCCGATTCCCCAGTCACTGGCGTCTGTGTCGAGAAACAACTTGCCACTGTCAAGGGGATAGCGCAGCACAGGTGCCGACGTCAGCCAGCTTTTCAGTTGCTCAAACGCCTCCTGGCACTCGTCCGTCCAGTTAAAGCGTGCATCCTTTTTGGTGAGATTGTGGAGGGGTTTGGCAACGGAGGCAAAATCTTTGACGAAACGTCGGTAATATGAAGCCAGGCCGACAAACTGACGCACTTCAGATGCGGTGCAGGCCACCCAACCACCTTTTGGATCTTTTGGGGGTCGGTGTCAACACCTTTGGCTGAGACGATGTGCCCCAAGTAAGCCACTTGCTCTCGGAACAGGACACACTTACAAGGTTTAAGTTTTAGGTTGGCTGCGCGTAGTCTGTCGAACAGTTGACCAAGCCGCTCCAATATTTCAGTTCCGTCCCCAGGACAATGATGTCGTCGGGGTAGACCAAACAGTTCTAGCACTGCAGCCTGGCCAGGACACGATCCATGAGCCTCTCGAACAGGGCCGGCGCATTGCGCAGTCCGAAATGCATCACGTTTCATTCGAACAGGCCCTTTCGGTTACAGACAGCAGCTTTTCAGGGTCTCGTCACTGTGTGATCGTAACAGGTGGGCCACCCTCTCCTGGTCACCCCTGGTCAGGCTAGCACATCTTTCGTTATACAGGACCTGCAGGTGGTTGGGTAAAGAAACACAGACCGAGTTAATAGGCTCAGGTGCTGATGGGGTCAGGGGTGGCTGGGTCTCCCCCTTCCCCAACACCGTGGCTCTTCAAAGTGACAGGTAAGGCACAAGGGTTGAAAACTCTAATGGGAACGTTGGTGGACCACTGCGCCTGCACGATGACGTGAGCCACTAGCACATGGTGCTTTTCGATGAAACCTTTGTTTGGGCTCAGCATCAAGTCTCCTTCAGCAGCAAAGCGAAGTTGGGCTGTGCCGGGCACTACATACTCGCATCCCGACTCCAACACTGTCGTCCGGGCCACTCTGACAATATGTGCCCAGGGCTGATGGCTTGGTTTGGTTTAAAACGAGGTACCTTTTCTCCAAATAGGGTTATTTCTCGGCGGCTATAGTCCAGCTGGGCACTGGTCTAATGTAGGAAGGGGTGCCCCAGAATAACCTTGGTGTTCTCGGCCGTGTCAGCCATAATAAAGTTCATATTGGTCGCTCTGCTCCCAACTTGTACTGGTAGGTTGATTTCCCCCAGCACTGCCAGACCAGTGGGGCCGATGCACTGTAGGACCTGTGCAACAGATGGCTTTACTGTAGTTCTGGATTCTGTGGGAATGGAGTTAAAGAGGTAGAGGGGCAACAAATTCCTCCTAGCACCAGAGTCACACAGAGCACACATTTCCAGTCCATTTATCGATATTTTAACACATGTCATCTTCCTTACTCGCAGTGCAGGTGACCACTAAACCTGGGTTTGTGCTGTGTTCTGATTGACGGCCCGGAATTGCCGTCAATCAGAACACAGGATGGATGGGCCCTAGACGGATGGGCCCTAGAACGGAGCAGTTGTGGCATTGATTTCCCCCTGGGGTATTTTGAAATTTTTGTCTCTGTCCTGGCGCCACTGATGATTAAACTTTGGAGCTCTCTCTGGCGAATTGATGGACCAAACAGCTACCCCCACCGGCTCCACACCAGCTGGCCTGCTATTATTTTCACGTGTCGTGGCGGCCCTGGCCTTCTGATTTACAAGTCTGCGTTGGCCAGGCTGCATGAATTGTGTGACTGTTAGCGTCCCTCTTGGTGGTTTAGTAGCTGTGTGCAATATTATATGCTCTGGATAGGGTGCGCAGCTGCTCTTCCAGTAGTTTTTGCACCACATCGGCGTCGGCCAGGGCTTTGGTGAAAACCTCCACACTGATCACCACACGCATCCCGTTCCAACTCCGTACGGTCAGCATACACTATGGACACTTTCTCATAAATGTCATACCTTAATACGTGCAGTTTTTCATTTTGGCCTCTAACCCTTTGTCTCAGTTCAATGCCAATGGTCGCCGCATGGTCAGAGCGCGGCCCGTAGGCGGTCTCCATTTCAGCCACAATCTGCCGGTAGCTCCAACGGTCAGATCTGGTGTTTTTATGGATGATTGCTCCAGCCGCGCCGGTCAGGCTGAATCTCAGTTGAACCACCATTGTCTTTTCTGATCAATGGTTTGCCCTTGCACAGCTTTCAAACCGATGAATAAAGTCTTTCCAGGTACCCGTTCCATCAAAATGGCCTGGCATTAATATTGGAATTCTCTCTTTATATCCATAATGCCCATCATCACTAGTGTCCATTATTTCAACGGGTGGCGCTGTGCGTTACGGCGATTGTGCCGACTGGGCCCGTTCTTAAGCTGAGTGACCGTATTGGTATCGGTCATGTTGTGGGGCATAATTATCATCATAGTTTATTACTCCGCAACGTTCCACAGACTAGGATTAGAAAGGTGTCGAAGTGAACTGGGAGTGTAATACGTGGGCAGGGGAAAAAGGGTTTTGTGCCGTACAGTTCATAGAAGTGAATGGGTTAGCTAGTTGGTTGGGGCAAACGTTGGAGCGGGGCTCTTTCCCAAACCGTCCGGTAAAACTGCAACTGAGCTGGCTGCCATATGTTTTGATCAATCACAAGTTCATAGTAACTTCATAGTAATAAAAATCATGGACTAGACACTAGACTCACTTTAAAAATTATGATTACATCTTTGGCTTTCCAGCAGCCATTTTTTTTCAATGCTTTGGTGAAGGATATTAATTGTGCTGGGCAACTATTAATGAGTTAATTGCGATTAATCGCACAAAGTTCTGCAATTAATTGCATTATACAAAAAATTTAATAATCAATTAAAAATTTGTGTATATCATACTTTTATTTTGAAAGTACTGCTATATGAACAAAAGGTTTGCAAACACTTTAAACAAATAAGGTGATTTTTACAGCAGTTGAAAGTTAGTAGCAGTTCTCTCAAACCTCAACTTAAACATTAATGTAATCAAATTAAATATTAAACCAAAAATATTTGCCACTGGCAGGGCATTAATATTTTGTTTAGTTTGTTATAGAAAAACAAGTTATGTCCAGAGCCTCGATCATAACATTATAACAATGTAAACAATATAAATGTCTGTTTTGTGTTTTTATTACAGTCAGAGCATGTGAGTGCAGTTCCCGCTGTTCATCAATATAATGCACTGTAACGCCGTGAGCTAATTATGGTTGCCTAGCAATGTCTAGTAGTCCCGGTGAGGGCAATAGTTGGTGCACGTTTTAATGCCGTCGCTTTTGTCGTTCTCTCCTTTTCATACAACTTGTGTATTCTTCTCGTGATGGTGCGTCATGAGGGCGGCTCAAACGTGCAGACATTCGTTGCGATCCTAAGAATGTTCTTCAGACAGACATCTTTCACAATATTAATTGGCCGACGTTAACGCGCGATAAAATAATCGTCGGCGCTAATTCATTAGTGCGTTAACGCAAAATTAACGAGTTAACTTTCCCATCCCTAATATTAATGCTCTTTTATGGGCAGGTTTTGTGTTCCAGGTTGGACTTGCTCAATAGGGGAATTTGGGTGGGTACAAAAAGAAGGTCATAGACTGTCTGCAGAGACTGGAGAAGGACCAAGTCATTGATTGACCTTGTTACTACAGGCTGTATCCTGTGAACGCCACTTCATGTATCCTAGCCTACCCAAAGCACACAAAAAAAAAAAATTCCACTACAACCCATAGTAAGCAGCATAGATTCAGTCACCTACAATAAATCCAAAAACCTGGCAACCATTTTGGCTCCATTGGTAGACCACTCACAACACTAGTTTTAATAATATAAAATATATAATATAACAGTGTTGTAGCTCACTCATCCCCAAAACATCTGCGCTCCACCGCCATGTTTCATAGTCCATGTTTCATTAACAGAAACGTCAGAGCAGCACTGGATGAAAGATGCAAGGGTCTGTCATGAGCCCAGAAACTCACTGACCTTTTATACACACACACTGATTACAAACAAACAGATCACAGGTGAGGATGGTTACCTTTAGTTCAAACCTGTTTGTGTCAACTTGTGTGCATGTAATCAGGCCAAAATCACCAGGGTATGTAAACTTTTGATCAGGGTCATTTGGGTAGTTTCTGTTGTCATTATGATTTAAAAAGAGTAAACCCAATAGTTTGACAATAAATGGCTTCACCCAACCACTAACTATGAGTGAAAGAAAAGCTTTTGTGTTATCATTCATATTCTCAAATTCTGCCAGGGTAGGTAACTTATGAGCACAACTATATATCCTGGTCCACCACTGTAGAAGAGGATCAAAGTCTATACTTGTATTATATAAGGTATTTCTTCATATTACTTTTGATCTGTAAAAATCAGAATGTGGAAGCCTTACTGTTTTCTGTAAAAACTCAAATGTCATCAGTCCCCCTTTATCTACCAGTAAATATTTTTAGCCTTTTTTGTTGCCAAGATTTGAATGTAATATCTGTTTGGTTTGGATGAAAATCTGTGTTTCCACTTATTTTTCAGTACTTTCTTCCATACTTTTAACATAATACCAGCCCATTGATTATGTCCATTGATAAGTCTTTTTACAATCAAATGATTGCCATTTTGCTTGGTTTTGATTATTTTGCCACTGTTGTGCCAATGTTGTTAATACAGGGTCACATTAAATGTAAATGAAAGAAAGGGATTGGCATTGTAAACCTAGAGGCGTAAATGTAAGCTTTGAAATGTAAGCCAAGAAACATAAATTAACCGTAGGCTTGAAAGCATAAAAAAATATATAGATATATTTTGGTAAATGAAAAAGGCTTTTTAGCAATATGTTAACACTCCCTACCCTTTGCTTTCAAAATCCAAAAGTTACCATTAAGAACTGTTTAGATCATTTACAAAATTAAGCATCTCTTTGGAACAACCCAGCTATTTTCTATTGGAAAGGCTCCTGTATTGTGTTATGGCATATGATGATCTAATACACACATTCAAAATGGAAGGCACAAAAGGGTAAAAAAGTACCCTGAGCTAAACAACTAAATTAAATCAATAGTGGAAACAACTTCTTATGAGTTGATGCTCAACAAACTTAGGCAACACAGAGGACAAGGATTCTGAAAGGGACAGCTTTTGGACTCAGATGAAGATATTACTTAAAATTAAACAAAGGTCACTCATAGGTTTGCTTTCAAAATCCAAAAGTTATCATTAATACTCGTACTACTTCAAAAACCCAGCTGACCCAAAAAGATTTTTGGCCAACTCCGGCCTTTCTGTGAGGAGTCTGCAAGTCCTCACCTCCTCAGAGTCTTTTTGGAACAGGCTTCTGAGGGGCTGAGCTGCATTATTTATTTCCTGAGTAAAATGCTTTATGGATAACTAATATCATTTGACTACCATTATATAAAATGCAACGTTAAGCAAATAAATTTAAAATAAATCCTTTACAAAAATGAATACAATGAAAAACCCAGCAGATCATTTTCATAATCACAGTCTGATGTGCGTCTGAAACTGATCCATAGCTTATGAAAAAACGACTGTATAGTTATTTACTGATGTCATGTAATTTGTCAGTAGAAATGTATGCTTTCCTTGTATGGTTTTCTGATAAGTATGAAGGGGGTCATGGTATTACCCCAGAAAGCAAGGTCTCAACCTCCCAGATATGAGATATTTTAAACATGTCAGCATTCCTCCCCAGAAATAAACATTAGCCTTATATGGTTATACTGTAGTTCCTCCTTAGACATACGGACATAGGCTTTTATGGTTGTGTGTGTTATTTCAGGTCTCATGTGAACGCAGACCACTGCTGTTTGTTGGAAGGTATATAAAGACAGTGCTTTTAATGCTTGGGGTCAGTCATTCAGTCTTGCAGTCTCTGCTGTGAGTGGTATAATGGTATACTCAGATATCTGAATAAAACCTAATATGAACCAGATCAAACTGCCTGGCTAAACTGGCTAAATTTTTTGCTAAAATTTACTTCATTTATTTAAGTCATATTTATTCTTTGTAAAAGGAGAGGCTGAATGTGTTATGTTCTACATGAGTGACTCAAAAGCCTATAACATCAGCTGACATGACAACGGTAATAAAATGTCACTAATGCAAAATAAAACTGAACTGCAGAGTATACTGGGCAAATGTTTTCAAAATAGAAAATTTTCTATGAACACAGCAAACACTTGTATTTAACCAGAAAATTCTCCACTTAAAGCCGCACTTCCTCTTCTTCCACCTTTTTTGCAAAAGAATTGCTGTGCATTGTGGGTAGGGAAAAGCTACATAGGATCTACAAATGCATCCTGGGTATTTTGGCCAAATGGAAGACTTGGTGGAGTTTAGAACTAAATGGAACACAGCTTCAGCAGCTGGTTTCCTCCAAAGGAGTCCTCCTAAGATAGGGTCCGGGTGATTGGGAAACAGCCGATTTCCCCCTTATTCTGGGATATTCTTGACAAACTTCCTGTTCCTCTAACATAGTTCAGCCAATAGGTGGTAAGACCGCACATCCTCAGCACAGGCTCAGGAAAAATTGATGAGTATTATTGTTAACCATAACTTTTGGATTGTAAAAGCAAAGCATATGGAGCGTAAACATAGTTTATATTACTAAAAAAGACTTTTCATTTACAAAAATATTTACTTTGTTTACGCTTTTCAGTTTAGTCTATTTAGTCTATTACATTTTTATTTACATTTCTTTGCTTATATTTACGCTTCTAGGTTTACAAGTCCAATTCCTTTCTTTCGTTTACACTTAATGTGACCCTGTACTGACGCCATACTGTTGTATTGTGAGAATTTGAGAATCATAATAATAGTTTTGTAAACTGGGTAATGCCATTCCTACCTAGATGAAGCCTTTAACACAATTCTTTTTCTAATGCGTCAATAGTAATCATCCTCATCCTGAGTCTCTGTGTTCTATGTATAGTTAAAGTGACAGTCCCTCGGTACCACAAACTAGTTTTATGATTTTTCTGAACAGTTTTAAATAATTGTACAGTAGGGGTAGCTTTATTTGTACCCGTAGGTTTGTTACCACTTTTGTTCCCCCGGCCACCCTCCGGTACTTACGTATGTCTGGGCTTGAGCCTGTTGTCAGTGCAGGGGATCACCGCCACCAGTTTACTCTCCTGACCTGCCACACACCAGACACAACACATCTGACTCTCAGGTTTACAAAAGAACAGTAGCATTTAGCATTTTCATAAACTTGTTTGCATTTTAAATATTGCCATAAAATCATTCGCAAAGTATTTTCTGTTTTGTGGGAACAATTTGTGATCTTGCAAACTGTGTCCAGCAACTGTGTGTGCGACTGCTGTTATGGTCCTGCATTAAAACCATGCACATACGAGCAAGACGGCACCACTATGACAAAATCCACATCAAAGACTTTATTGGCTATCTGCTCTTCATCAACATTTGCTTCAAATTCATGATATATGATAGATCAACCAAAAATTATACTAAAATAGATTTTTATTAGAAGAAAAAAGTATCGTGTCCTACCTCTGGGGATGCGCCCCGTGCCCTGGCAGGTGGGACAGTTGACCGTCTCTCCAGAGCTGAGCTTCCTGCTGAAGCTCCACCTCTTCAGGTCGTCCCTCTTTATGATTGGCTGTTTATCCTGTTCATCTCCCATGGTCTGGTCAGGGTCAGTGGCACACACACTGGGCCAGACCTCCATGGCATCTGTGTCACTTCTGCAACTGCAGTCAGACAAAAGAAATGCATCTCAATGGGCACAATTATGACTTCTAAATCTTTTGTACTAGGGCTGCATAATTTTATAAAAATATGAAATGAGCAGCATGGTTGCTGAATGTCCCTGATGTTCTCCATATAACTTCTTTTTTTTTTTTTTTCATTGATTCATTTTCTACTGCTTAGTCCCATTTAGGGTTGCGGGTGTCTGGAGCCTATCCCAGCAGCTTTGGGCCTGAAGCGAGGTACACCCTCGACAATGGCCAGTTAGTCGAAGAGACAGACAGTGACAGACAACCATTCTCTCTCACATTCATTCACTACGAACAGTTTAGAATTGCCAATTAACCTATACATACCTGTCTGGAGTACCTGGAGAGAACCCACGGTAACACGTGGAGGACATGCAGACTCCTCACTCGGGTTTTGTACTCACAACCTTCTTGCTGTTTGGTCGGAGTGCTCTGACATGTGCACCCCCCATATAACTTGACATGTAAAAATCTGATGAACTGTCAACTGGTAAGAGAGCTGAGCTTATATCTCTAGAGGGAGGGGTTTAAGATGAAACAAAACCTGATGGACCAGGCTGTTCTTGTCTCATAGTTGTTAGCCATGAGAGGACAGTGTGACTCCTGATGTGAGAGTCGTTAAAGGCTCAGGAGAGTTGTTAATAACACTGTTCCATTCAGGTGTTGTTGTTCTAGGGTTTTTAAAGTGTTTAGTGTTTAAACACTACTTATTCACAATTCAGAGGTAACTTCGACAGACAAAAACACGGCTCCCCGATTGTGGTTAATCTGTACATGGATGAAGTGGGCCATCCTAACGACAAGATCCCCTCACACAGAGTAATGTAGTTTATGCAGTTCAGTGTAACAAAGAGTGCAATAACAGTTATGTTGGAGAAACGAAACAACAGCTTCACAAAAGAATGTATCAGCACAGAAGAGACAATCCTGGTAGACCTGAGTCTAAAGTCCACCTCAAAGAGAAATGGCATTCCTTTGAGGACAGCAATGTCCAACTTTTGGCCAGAGAGGCCAGATGGTTTGAGAGTGGGGTGAAGGAAGCCATTTTGTTAAATCTTAAACCCCTCTCTCTAGAGATACAGTATATGGTCAGCTCTCATCCCAGTTGATCTCAGAATTTTAAAAGTCTCTTGGAATTGAAAACAAAACATCTTCACCTTGAAAATCTAAGTCCAGATGCTTCTGCTTTAACCTTTTCTTTAAGATGACCTGGATGACTGAGAACCTTCAGAGACATAGCTGTAATTTGTTTAAAGCCTTAATTAGCTGTGTAATTGTTCTTGTGTCTGTTTGTCTGTTTAACCATAACTGCACACCTGTAAGTGCATTATTATTATCTTGAGATATAAGCTCAGCTCTCTTACCAGTTGATCTCAGAATTGATAAAGTCTCTTGGAATTAAAGACAAAATGTCGTCACCTTGAAAACTGAGCCCAGATGCTTGATGAAACCTTTTCTTTATTGACGTGTTAGTTTTTATTATCAGTAATGTGTCTGAAACAGTGTTGTAAAAAAGATAGCAGTGACATTAAGCATTCAAATAAACTATAGACTTTAAGTTGATTTGTTTTTAATGGTAAAAAGGGTAGGCAAAATAAGTCTTCGACTTTGGTTTACACCCTTTCAGTAATATAATGCTTTGTTTTGACTAAAATTAATTAAAAAAAAGTGATAACTTGTTCTCAGACACATTATTGTTGTTGTTGTTATTAGTTATTTCTGTCCAATAATTCTACTGAAGTTAAACAGCCCTGGCCTGTGTCCAATGATTGTAAAAATAAATGGATAACATCTGCTCATTGCTCCTCTATTTACCAATATTGGCCTACCACAGGGCAATATGATGGCAATTATATCCGGGCTTTTCTGTCCCCTGCGTCAGAAGATATTACTGAAATGGGGTAGTTAGAGGGTAGTATCTAAACTGCTCCAGGGCGGGCTTCTCAAATGCGCCGTTCAGAAAACACATCCCCCAATCAGAGCCCAAGCTTAACCAATGACAGTAGAAAATATGGACGTCTTCCGCCCATTGGTTCCCTATTCACCGATATTGTCCTTATGACAGGGCAATAAAATGGCAGTTACATCCAGGCTTTTTGGCTTTTGGTGCATAGTAAAACGATAGTTTTCAGATAGCATATCTCCCCCTCCAGAGTTGTTATGTAGTAAAAACTTAAAAAAAAAAACCTCTAGAGACTGGAGCCATTATTGAACCAGGCTGTAAACATGACTTTTACACTTGTAAAGTCACCATTGGGTTTCTCCTTATATTTCCACTTTCGGAGCCTGCCCTCTGGTGGACGACGTTATATCGCTGTATGGCGACGCCCTTACTCGAGGACCTTTTCACGGGCTCCATGGATAGGCTATAGCTGGACAGGCTAACGCTAACGGATAATATCATGCTAAAGGCTGCAGAGGCCTCTCCACTCTCATCTCCTCTCGTCTCTCAGCGTGGGGCAAGTCTGCACATCTTTACAACAAACTTTATTTCAGCTCCTGTTGTCTCCTAAAGTCAGTCTATTATTATCAATATTAGAGCTTTTTTTTTACAATAATCTATCATAATTTTTAGCATGAGCACATTTTTATTTTGGTCTGATAAACCTTTTAAAAATAGAATCTTGTAAATAATAATAATTTAAAAAAAGTAATATTTAAGCAAATAACACGCAAAAGATATTCAAATAGTACTTTTAGATCATACAGTGGTAAAGCCAGAAGCTTACAGCAAACGTGCAACATTTAGAAAGAACTGTAATTTACCTTTACAAATGAACTGCTTCATAAAATAGACAGTGGGCTCTGGACACAGAAGCTTTAGACGACTCTCAGATCCACTTTTAATGTTTTTTGTTTCAGTGTGTTAGAGTTTTGCTGTAAGTAAAAGTTGTCAAATTGTAATTGAGCAAAAAAGGCAAGATATTGTAACCAAGGGCCTACAAGCTTTTGCGGAAGAAAGGTAAAAGGTTCATTAAAATGAATAGTGTGTGTGTGTGTGTGTGTGTGTATGTATGTGTGTGTGTGTGTGTGTGTGTGTGTGTGTGTGTGTGCGCGTGTGTGTGCGTGTGTGTGCGTGTGTTTAAAAATACTAAGGGGAAGTGTTGCACCCAGCCAGACGTGTCAAGCCCAAGTGTTTATCTTTAACTCACTGGGTGGTTCCTGTGTCTGGTCTGAGTACAGCTAGATAAACTCCTTATATGTATTTGTTTTGTAAACTACTGTTCAACTGCTAAACCCGCCCTGTGCGGTTGGGAGAGGCAAACTTTGCATGTTCAATAAAAAGCAAGGGGGAACAACTGGCAAGTTGGAGATTTCCGTAAGACGAAGGTGGAAGTGCCGGAGAGGCGCCACATTATTTGTCTCCTCATGCATGTAAAAACTTAAGTTGAGTCTGACCCTCTTATTTAATCCTGGAATTGGCTAGGAGGTCTCCAGATAAATCTGTTTATCTCTACACTGTTTTGTGTATTGATTCTCTGACATAGTGTCACTAGGATGACCATTACTGGTTAAATTAATAATCATACAAATATTTAGTGTATGACTATGTATAGTCTCAACGTCTGCTTACTTACTGCAGAAATATGTTTTAATAGCTAAACATTGACTGTTTTTATCCGTGTCTCTGTGTGGCCTGTGAGGAAGAGCAGGAGGTCCTGTGAAGCACTGTGGAGCAGCTACATTAAGATTAGACCTGTGTCAAACCTGTGATTGTGACGAAGAAGAACCTAGACCAGTTTCACCTGTAGCTCCCTGAAAATACAGATCATGTCTGCAAAATCTCAGGATCTGTTTTATACTTTATCCTCAGAACTAGAAACAGCCATACAAAATCAGCTACTACATTTTATTACTACTAATATTTACAGTTCATAATGGCTTTGCACTCTTTATAAACTAGACATTGTCTACTTAATCTAAAATAAATCTGATATTATAAAAACTTACAACCATAAGCAGTTAATTAGTGAGTGTATCAATTATGTTTTAACATTTATTACCATTTATTAACACAACCTTACTTATGCCTTTACACTTAGCTGGGAGTGTTTAGCCTTAAATGAGAACAGGATGTCACGAGTAAAAATAAGTGCACCATTAACATGCAATTTTAATTGAGTGAAAACTGTGACTGAACATGTGAAAAGTATGGTGTAAAAATGTGTTTTGTAATGTATAGTTCATTAGAATAGCATTTGTGTAATGCACATAAATAAGTGTTTGTTATTCTCTGGTGTGTAAAAAGTCATACAGAAGTGGCAGGAGTCTGGTCTTCAGCAGCACTGGTCAGGTTTGTCTGGATCACCTCCTACAGGAACAACACAGACAAGTCAAATATAATTGCCCCAATCATACTGACAGGTTTATTATTATTGTAAGAATGTAAGCAATATTCCACCTTTATTTCAGACACAAGGTTGGTCCATAGCTGAAAGCTGAAAAAAAAGTAAAAGTACTGTGTAGTCCATTATATAAAGTTAAAATGAAGACTCTTGATGGAGTTTTCTGATTCCTCCAACTGCCCCATAAACTTTGAAATTGTCTAAGCAATTCTACAGATGATGCTATTGCGTTCACCCTACACACTGCTCTCTCACACCTGGAAAACAAGGACACCTATGTGAGAATGCTGTTTGTGGACTATAGCTCTGCATTTAACACCATAGTGCCCACTACACTTGTTGCGAATCTCCAGACCCTGGGACTAAACAGATCTCTGTGCAGCTGGATCCTGGACTTCCTGACAGGCAGAAGTCAGGTGGTCAGAATGGGCAACAATACATCATCCCCGCTGACCCTCAACACTGGTGCTCCTCAGGGCTGTGTCCTCAGCCCACTCCTGTACTCCCTGTACACACATGACTGTACAGCCACAACGTCATCGGCAAATTCGCGGCAAAATACGACACAACAGTGATAGGCCTGATCACTGACAACGATGAGATGGCCTACAGAGAGGAGGTAAGCACTCTGACTAAATGGTGTCAAGAGAACCACCTCTCACTTAACATCGACAAGACAAAGGAGCTACACACACTCTGGTCTACACACACTGACGCAGTGCTGAAGAAGGCACATCAATGCCTCTTCTTCCTGAGACGGCTGAGGAAGTTTGGAATGAGCTCCAGCATCCTCAGATCATTCTACACGTGCACTATAGAGAGCATCCTGACGGGCTGCATCACTGCCTGGTTTGGAAACAGCACCGTTGGCAATCGTAAAGCTCTAAAGAGGGTAGTGCGAACTGCCAGCTACATTGTTGGAGGTGAGCTTCCCTCCCTCCAGGACATCTACACCAGACGATGTGTAAGGAAAGCCCGGAGAATCACCAGTGACTCCAGCCACCCGTTCTACAGACTGCTCTCTCTGCTGCCCTCAGGAAGACGTCTACGCAGCATCCGATCCCTCACTAGCCAGCTTTTTCCCACAGGCTCCCATCAGACTATTGAACACTCAAAAACTACAAGAACTACAGCATACTCACACAGTATGGCATGCCACACACCGCACTTAACTCTAACAGTCAACACTGGACTATATCTATACACTTCATTTATTCCAGCACTACCTACCTGCTACCATTGTGTACATCCGATGCACACTCAGGACACTCTGTATCCAGTTCACGAGCAATCGTCATAATTATGTCTATAAATGTCAACAATGTGACATTCTGTGTATAGCATTTAATGTGTACATTCTGTGTATAGCGTTTAATGTGTACATTCTGTGTATAGCGTTTAATGTGTACATTCTGTGTATAGTGTTTAATGTGTACACTCTGTGTATCGCGTTATATGTAGTATAGTACTAACCGTATGTCAATAGTACACTGTATGTACTAACTATATGCATGTGCACATTGCACTTTTCTCTTCTGTTTTTACCTGCTTGTATGGTTATGTTAACTGTTGCTGCAATTTTCTGGAGCACGCTCCCAAGAATTTCACTCACCAAGGCACATGTGCTGTGGTGATGTGACAATAAATAAAACTGAAACTGAAACTGAAAAGCAGTGCCTCACGGTACTATTAATATAGATTCAAATCAGTCTTTCATTATAGGATCACTGTATTAACATCTAAAACATTTTTACCCTTAAGACAGCAATAATAAGCTCTGCATGTGACAGTATAGCTTTATAAATCTTTCTCTCAATTTTGTCTATTCACAAATGAGTGTGATGTTCAGAACAAATAAACTACAAACATATTTCAAGTCAATATTATAAAACAGTCACTAGTCTAATCACCAGAGGTGGAAAGTAACAAATGACAATTGCATGATATTACTGTAATTGAGTGTTTTTTTTGTGTAATTCTACTTTTAAAAGTTTTGGTTTTAAGTATTGTACTGCACTACAATTTAAAACATACCTCTTACTGAGTAAATAAAAATATATATAAATAATGCAAAGGGGGGAAAAAACTGCACCCGGAAACTACTGCACTAATTGATTGATGGGTGGGAGAAAAAATGCTCTAAACTCACTAGAATGATGGAGACGGACAAAACAGATGATGCAGACCCAGCTGAAAGCTAAAAGCCATCAAATTCTCATGAAACAAACCCCTGGCCATATTTAATCGAGCTCTTTGACTTCAAGTGCAAGTGTAAGCTGTGTTTGACCAGGTCGACTGAACTGGCAGCTTATAAAAACTCGACATTAATCCTGCGCAAGCATGTTGAGGTAAGTTAATATTAATTGTATCTTTAGTTTACATAATTCTTTAATGTTGGTTAGCACCAAGGTTGGTGATTAAAGGGATGGCAAAATGAATATGCATATAAAATCTAAACACAGGAGCTAAATCTAGCCACAGGAGGTCACAAGCCAGTGTTCTTTTTTTGCCGGCCCCAAGCCCAGATAAATAGCGAGGTTTGTAGAAGGGCATCCAATGTAAAACGTTTGCCAAATCCAGTATACGAATCACTAATATAACTTCCATACCGGATCGATCGGGACTCAGATTAACAACAACCACCATCGGTGCTTTTGACCTACAGGGCACTGGTGAAACTTGGTCGAAGAAGGAGAGGAAGAAGGCGTGTCTCCTAGGCAGAGAGAGAATAGGAAAAGCAGGAGTTTAGGAAAGAAAATAGGGACTTGAATGTTGGTATGATGACCGGTAAAGGTAGAGAGCTAGTAGAAATTAGGCAGAGGAGGAGAGTCAAGATTCTGTGTGTCCAGGAGACCAGGTGCATAAAGGTAGCAAGGCTAGAAGCATTGGAGAAGGGTTTAAACTGTTCTAACATGGTGTGGACAGGAAGAGAAATGGAGTCGGAGTGATCCTGAAGGAGGAGTTAGTGAAGAAAATGTCAGATAAGTTGATAAAATTGAAGGTGTGATGAACGTTGCTAGTGCTTATCCTCCACATGTAGGTTGTAAACATTAAAAATACCAAATTATTTTTATTTGTGACAGCTCAAACGTTTTTTTAGTCTGGGACTAGCCTTAACCCTGGTCTGTGAAACCAATGGGCAATGTTGCTGCTGTCTACATTCTCATTGTATCGCTATTCTCTTTCAAACAGTAAATACACTGGCTAGGGATAAAAAAAACTCTTACAAGCCCACTTCAAAACTAGACTAGTTTACCAGTATGCTTAATATATAATGAGAAAAAGAAAACAACAAAAAGTGAAATGTTGTAAGGCATTTCCAGTATAAACATGCAGCCTTTCCTCAATAATATCCGGATGGAGATGCGAAAAAATCAAGTGGTTTTGGAACTGATGCGGAAGGTTGATCTGAGCAAAAAAAGTGGATGAAGTCTGTAAATTCAAATACATATGCTAGTTTTGTAGCCGCTCAGAAAATTGTCAGGCACAGGAAGCCGTTCACAGATGGAGAATATGCAGGTGTTCGCCAACATGAACTTTATTAAAAGAAAATATCGCACACGCCTCACAGTTGACAGTTTACGATCCTGTGTAAAGATGAAGGTGATGGCAGACAGGCCTGATGTGCAGACACTGAGCGCTGAGGTTTAGAAGCAGAAATCACATTAATCAAATATGATAAATATTTTAATTGTCTATTATTTTGCATATATTTATATTTTTTCACTGTTCAGTTAACATTCAGATTGACACCTGACTGCATGCACCAGTAAAAGGATGATGGTACACAGAGAGAGGACGGCGAGTAAGGAATGAATAACCTAATTCATAAATGTCAATTACTTGTGACACCTTTTGATTGTTGTCAACTGTGTTTTTATTAAACCCTAATTAACCCTATTTAACCCTATTAAACCCTGTTGTGGATCTTTTAATACACACAGAATGGCAAGAACAGTATTTCTGTCTAGTACAGGCTTTTTCAGCATCAAATGTAATAAATAAAAAAATAAATAAAAAATAAATTAATTTGATTTTGTTTAAATCAGGAATTATTCAAATCACATGCAATTTATGCTATTTATATTTTTACCATTTCAAATTATATTTGGCAATTAGGACCTAGCTAAGTTAACTTACCATTCTGGCAATATGCTAGAGGTCTATATTATAATAATAATAATAATAATAATAACTTTTCCAGTCTTACAAGCTTAACAAAGTAAAAAAAAAAAAAAGTTAAAATTTTTTGTAAAGCCTCAAAAAATGTTAAGTCAATTTTAAATAGTTGTTGAATTTTGGTGTATTTGAGACTAGGATTAAGTGTCCATCTGGAAGACAACACTAGAAGAGAAGAAAACATTATTTTCACATCTATAGCATCTTTTAAAGGTTTTAACTTTATAGACGTACTTTGATCCAATAATTGTTTCCTAAAAGAATTAGATAAATAAAAAATATGGCCACAGAACAAAGTGGTTTTACGTGTCAAAGACAATATATTGCATTTCTATCCTTACACATGGTTTAGACGTCTCTAAGCTGGTTGGACGTGAGCATCAACTGGCCGGAAATTGTACCATTAATACCAAAAATAGTTATTAATAATATCCTTTAAAATTTCACAGCACAAACAAAAATACCTAGAGCACAACAAAGCCTAAACGTTTGATACCATTTTTGTCCATTTTTTTTTCGACAAATGGATGACGTCATCGGCCCAAAATTAAACCTGTAATTTCTTAAAAACGATAACAGCACAAACTAAATTTTTTACAGCACAAAAGCTTGCTCACTTCCACTCGATTTGCGCGTTCATACAAGGGATGCACCGTCTGAAAACCAATGCTTGTAAAAATATGGATGTCTTCCGCCCATTGGTTCCCTATTCACCGATATTGTCCTTATGACAGGGCAATAAAATGACAGTTACATTTGTGGTTTTTGGCTTTTACTGCATAGTAAAACAATAGTTTTCATAGCATAAACAGATGCTTTAATAAAACATTCATAGTAAAAACTTGAATTAGTAAACGTAACTAGTAAAAAAAAAGCTCTAGACATCTTTTTTGTACCAGGTTGTAAACATGATTTTTACACTTGTAAAGTCGCCATTGGGTTTCTCATTATATTTCCGCTTTAGGAGCCTGCCCTCTGGTGGACGGCGGTATATTGTGTATATCGCTGTATGGTGGTAGCCTGGCTCCGCCCTCCTACGTACTTCTGCTCAATTTCATTTCGCTTTAGTACTTAGTCTGGGATCGCTGTATATTCTTAGGTTTCCAGAAATCAATTTTTTGTAGGACCAATCAGCGAACAGAGGGAGTGACTTGTTGTTTCCGGTCGGTTTCGGCGCATGACATACGTCACGACCACACGTTAGCGATTGGCTATGGCAGATCCTGAGTGACTCTGGGCAGATCCAATAGTTTTAAACTTCAACAGAGTTCCCGCATACAAGGAAGTAAACGCTTGTCAATGGAGCGAGGCCAGACTCTCTGTACAAATGAAATGTACGAGAGTCTGGTAGAACCAGGCTAGTATGGTGGTGCCCTCGAGGACATTTTAAGGGGTTCCATGAGAGAGACTTGCTGAAAATCGGCTTATTAGACCCTCCGGTTTCCGGTCCTCATGACAGACTCCAGACAGGTGTAGTTCCATTAGCGTTGTGGCAGCATATCATTCTAAAACCATAGATGTAATACTATTATAGAGACACAGAAAGTAAAGAGTAAATAGTTTTAGGATCACATATTTGTTTCCTAATCTGGGAAAAATCTAGACTTGTAAGACTAAATTGTTCACCCTATATGTTTTTAATTGTAAATGTGAAAGCATATTGGTGCATTGCTGACACAAAAAATGCACATCAAACGTCTTTGTCTAACATTTCTTAGAATCTTATTTTAACCAACATTATCCAGAGCATAATAGATTATTTGTACTTGCGCTTGATGCGTAACAGTGGTGACAGAGAGACTTGCTTCCCTCAGAGCGTGGGGAGTGTGTCTGAAATAGGGAATGTGAAGGTGACGTCACGCCGTGTTGCATTATGGCTCCTCCGCCATATTTGCAGGATCGCGCCCTATCCCGCTGTATTTGAATTCGTGTGTTGGAGGCGGTGTTTGGATTTTCTGTGGATATTTTAAATAAACGTCGATATGGTTGGTCAGTACTGATCGATCAAGAACTGCCATAGCAGGTCACACGATCGTTCAGGGAGGAAACTGAACAATGGAATACGTTTTTTCAGCTTTCCTTCATGGAAAAAACAACAAGGGAAGCAGGTGGAGGAGCTGACGAAAAGATGCAGGATCGCGTGGGTTACCGCAATCAAGAGAAAAATTTTTACTTTCCAAAACATCCCTGCATCAGCGAGAGTGTGTTCGCTGCATCATGGTACTGGCAGATCGAGGTTTTGACATAAAGGAGAGTGTGGGACTGATGTGTGCTGAAGTGAAAATACCAGCGTTCACAAAGGGTCGTCATCAATTGGATGCAAAAGATGTGGAGGAAACAAGATCCATAGCGCATCTCAGAATACACGTGGAAAGAGTTATTGGTCAAGTTCGAATAAATACAAAATTTTGTCTTCTAAAATTCCCATAAATATGGTTCTGCCATGTGAGGGTGAGACTGGTTTTCTTGGACAAAGTTGTCACAGTCTGCTGTGCTCTTACAAACATGTGTCCAAGTGTTGTGCAGTGATTGCTAAATCAACTGGTTTGTAAAAACGTTTGTTAAAAGTTGTACAAAGCAAGAGGTGTTGTGTATTGTATATTCCTTGATGATTTGTAGGATAGTTGATGAATGATGTTGAATTTGTGGTTTATGTTAGCAGATGATAAAGACAGGTCACATTGCATGAATCAAAAATGATTTATTTTGTTTTCAATGAACAATTTGCTTTGATATTCTGTACATATTTTTACATGCCTTTTTAAAATGTTTGTGACTCAAGTTTTTATATAACCGCTTAATAAATACATTAAGTGACTTACCTGTTTCTGTACTGATTGTATCCACAGAGACCCTTTAAAGGGATAGTTCACTTTAAAATGAAAATTCTGTCATCATTTACTCACCCTCAAGTTGTTTCAAACCTGTATAAATTTCTTTCTTCTTCTGAACACAAAGGAAGATATTTTGAAGAATGTCAGTAACCAAACAGTTAACTGGAACCACTGACTTCCATAGCAGGGAAAAAAATTCTATGGAAGTCAGTGGTTCCAGTTAACTGCAAAGTGTACGCACTCAATCCAAAAACGAGGTAATTGACGATGTCCAGATATGTGATAGGAGGTAGTGCGTCTGGATCCGTAATCCAGTCTTGGCCTGATAAATCATATGGCTCTAT